>JACXSJ010000049.1:80368-109637 GCA_014851325.1 Pentalonia nigronervosa
ATCATATATATATATATATTAAAGTAGTTTGATACTTTAGATATTGAGTTTCATGTGACATATTTTATTTTAAATTTTAAATATTTATAACAAAATTTCTTGATTGTTATATTTCTTTAAGTACATTGAAGTAAACGTTGGAATAAAACACAAATAAATACATAATTTACTGTTTAAAAAAAAAAAAAAAAAACATTAGTTAATATTTATGTTTGAGGGCTAATATTCGATGCATTGATATTTAAATAATATATAATATAGTTAATAATATTCATGTATGATATTTGCTAATTATTATACCTGATAAATAAATACCTACTTTCGGGCACTTTCACTTTAATCGTCAGTACAAACAAACATTTGTTCATATTGATAAAAATGTTAAGTAATTAAATAAAGTAAATAAACAAGATTTTTATAAAGTACCCATGGATTTTTGATCTTATAAGCATAACATGCCTAAGTTACCAAGTAATAGCTAATATTAAAAACAATATTATAAATTAATTTGTTTATAGGATAAATGAATATTATTCTCTAATGAGACACCCTTCAAAAAACTATTTAACTATTACACAATTATAATATATATTTCTTTTTTTCTCTTTTATTAAACTTAAGCTCGGCAACAATGGCCATTACCTGTTTGTAGGTTTTTTAGTATGTTTATTACTGTACGGTAGAATACGGTTTGTTAGAACACGTGTGTATATGTGGCGAAGATTTGTTACTAGAACCCGGGTGGTCACACATCAGAGACTAGTGGTACCGGCTGATGCTTAACTTCAAAACTGAAGAACCACCGCGCCACACCAGGCCACATTTATAATATTATATACTTATTCAAACTGCACTCAAGTATTAATACATGTCAGGCATCCACATTTGTTATTAAATAAAATGAATAATATTCAATTTTATTACTATAATAGTATTTAATTAACTATTTATATATTTTTTTTATTGCATTTATCGTTCATATGATAATTTAATATATACACATATTTATTTTTTATTTTAAGGTGTTGAGATTATGTAAGTTACAAATTAGTTTTGTTGGTTATTCAAAAATTATTTTTATGCGTTATTAGTTATTACTAAATATCGACTTAAGATATTTAATTTGTCAACCACAATCAAGTTATGGTTTAAGTTCCAAAATGAAAAAAATGTTAAATGATATCTGAAAGTTGTTATTTATTGCATGATAATTATTGAACCTCGTAAAACGTACAAATGTATGATAATTTATAGAACATAATATAGTTAAATTATTATCTTCAATATGGGAAGAAGGTATACTGAAATTGGCAAAAAAAAAATTTAATAATGACAGCTTGGCTTACAACATCCTACGCTATTCGTGACGTCAGTGGAAAGATTGTTGCGTGAATGTCGTTCATAATCAACTGATTTCGTCACCAAAATGTATTTTTTTGTTCAACTGTTAAAAACTAATATTCTGTTCTACCTATCTACTGTTTTTTTTTTTTTTTTTATTAGCGTTTGTATTTTATGAATTTCTAGACTGATCACATTTTGAATGGCGAGTGACGGCATTTTCATCGCAGTCATATAATAGATTCAACAATTTTTACCTAAAATGTAAAGAAAGTGAATATAGCAATTATATAACAAAATATGGTCCTATTTTTTTTTTTTTAAATAATGTGAATAATAATATTTAATATTATATTTTGGCTATTATATGTACACACATCATTATTTATACAGGTCAAAAAACGTGGAATTTTTCATGTTATAAATCTGACACTAAAGTATAAATCTTTCTGAAAAATTGTATTATTAGGAATTATATATATATATATATATATATATATATATATATATATATATATATATATATATGCATTTTAAGCTATCGATGTAATATTGTAACACTTTAACTATTATTTACTCTTTGTTATAAATATATTGTTGAAAAAATACGACTTCTTTCATAAAAATGATTAAAACTGTCAATAGAATAAGTAAGATAAGACATCAAATAAAAAGTATAAATTACGATTAATTTTTTTGCTATGACTATTTTATATTTTTTAACAGTTTGTTATCATGTTTAAGTGTGTTGGTTAACTATGAATTCGCTCAGCTTGGATATTTTGCTAAGTTAATGGTTTATTATTATAATATTTATAATATCCTCATACTAATGAATATATTATGTGATGATGAACTTAAGCAATAAATACTTTTTTCACCGATAAGAGGAATAAACTATTTGATTTGATAATTAGTGTTTTCAAATAATTTTAACAAAAATAAATAATGCGTACTAATAATGTGTTATAAACATTTTTTTGTTAAATTTTGATTTAATTATTTAACATAAATATTCAAAAAATAAGTTCAAGATTTTAAGTCGCTCAAACTAGTACCGGTGCCAAGTTTACAACCTGGTAGTATAGTCATATTGAGAAATACATCGTAATAGTTTCTGGAAATTTAACAAAATGTATTAACATATTATATATATGAAATATACATGAAATATGATAGCATTATAATTTGTCAACAAGTAAATAATAAAACTTATAAATTGTCACTGCTATCTGTATACAACCATTAGCTTAATTGGATGAGCCTATATAATGCAGTAAATAGCCATTACCATTACCTAGTGGAAAAGTAAAGTGTGTTTGTTGTTGAAAAATTATCATTGTTTTTCGAAAGTATTTGAAAATCCGGGCTTTTCGGTCTTTTTCAAACAAATACCATATACCTAAACCGAAGTTTACCGGAGCAAGTAGAGTAATTAAACACATTATATTTAAAAAACTATATAAACATTCATTTATTTAACTTATGAGATATTACATCTCAAAAAATGATAACATAAAAAAAAAATTTCAGTTCTTCGAATGATTAGTTATATAATATACAAATAAAATAATAAGGAATATTATTTTTATGACCATATGCTAACATTTCATAAATTTTGATATTTTTTATTTATAGGTTTATCCAGAACACTTAATTTATATTCAAAAACTTATAAGGAAACAACAACCACTAAGATGGGCGTTGGTCATTCGAACAGACAAGATCGTTCATGTCCTTTGAACGGTGATGGTGAGTAATAATAACTATTTACATATTTGAGTTAAGTGTAGATGTATTTTAATATTATATAATTAATTGCAAGTATTACTTGCATATATTAATGCGTTTTACGTGTAAACATAATATTTTATTCACATCAGGAGGTAATAATTGCGGTCATAAATGACGACCACATTTTAAACAAATACAGATTAAATTAAATTTTAAATAATTTATCGTACCTTATCATATATTTTTTGTAATTATTTTCTGTATGATTAAGAAATCAAAGATAAAACATAAAAATAAAAAACTGTAAAATTTTGACCTTATATTTCTATTTAAAGATTATGTTTTATAATATTTTTGTACTTTGTTCTCTGTTTTGATTACTGCGTAACGCGTTTGTAAAATATTGAAATATTATAACGACATTGGAAGCTGTATATTCTATAAAACGTAGTACCTAACGATATTATGAAATACAACGGAAAAAAAGATATTTTATCTTTTCGTCATATTTTTATTTATTTATTTATTTATGTTAAATATTAAAAAAAAAAACATTATAATAATATCATTATATTAAGACTATAGTTTGAAAACATTTTCATACTCTTTTCTTAGCTTAATATTAATTATTTGATACTTACAACTATATATTTTTAGATAATTTATAAATGTTATTATTGGGATTGTGTATGGATTCTATAGATGTGTGATACATAAGTTCATTAAAATTAAGATAATAATATTATATTTTTATGAAATTGATGTAAAATGTAACACATTCCTAGTGTATTGTAATAATTGACATAAATGTGACAAAATAAGAAGTCAATTAAATTATAATTTTCTTTACAATATCCAAGTGTTTGTATACACACATAATTTCAATATTAATTATATTCATCTCACAATATTAGTATTTGAATTAGGAACAGTTTTTCTATCATGATAGAATATATTTGAATTTTATTTGTTGCGCGATCGACTTAATAACACAATGTTTTCTATTACCTACTTTAAACTGATATAATCGACGACAGGTTAATATCGAAACAGTGACTGGCTAAAGAGTTCGGGTGGGTTGATTTTACCAAAATATCATTATAGTGGAATGGTATATTATGTTGACCGACGGTAAGTGTGAAATAATATAAGACGTATATTATCGACGACCCGACGGCATTCTGGTGCCATTCCATTAATAACCTTATTGGACAGCCGACGATTGTAATAAGAAATATTTACTTTGCTTTTAAATGGTAGTAAATTATTTATCAAAAATGGTGGGCACCGTAATTAATACATATCGAACGAGTTTTATGACTCACGCGTGTTACGTTATCTATAGATTTATTATAAAATAAGCACGGGTGGTGAATATAATATTTAATTAAAAGGCTATTTAAGTAATGATATTCAATTTTTTTATACTCAGTAATATAGATATTTCATCCAATCATACAAATGATCGAATACTATGTTTCAGAGTGCTTCCTATTACACCGATAAGGAACAGCGGAGTTAGTTGTTACAATTTTTGACGTACATAATTTTTATAATGGTTCTTTTATTATTATCATAATTTATGTGAGGTCATTTTATTCAGTAACTCATTAGGCACCTTATTATATTAAAAATGGGAGAAAAAGTTAATTTCATTAATTTTTTAATTCTTAATACATTTGGAGACTGTTGGTAGCAGGTTGGTGCATAACGTACAGAGATCGTCAATTGTGTTCCTATGTCAGGTAAACGAAATTATTTTCCTTTTTTTATATTCTGATTCCGCCCTAATGTGAAATAGATAAGCGTTAAAGTACCTACACTATTTATTATATTATAAAGTGGTGTACAAAGTAAATATATGAGATTGGGAAAATTAATTAAAGTAAAAACTGTACACAATAATATATCATCATTATTTATTATATTGTTTGATGGTACGATCTGTTTAACATTTAATGATTAAAAAATGTATACATATGAATATAAATCAGTCAATTATAGGATTAAACAATTAAAAATACATTTCCTTATCAGTGTAATTAAAAATAAAACTATAATAATAAACAAAAAGAACATTATAATTATTATTAAAATATAATAGTTATTTTATTTAGTCAAAAATGCTTATGTATTTTGAAATAAATATATATTTTAAATGAAATAGTTTTAAGATATAGTAAAATAAGTATAACCTTTTTTAAAATTGTTTATTAATACATTCTTGTCATTTTCCTTTTTAATATGTTTATCCTGGCTAATACAAATTTTGGATTCACTACAAATTTTTATTTACCTGACTTACTGACACAATCCAAAAACTAGAAAAGTATAAAAGGTCAAAATTGCACGCAATCGGATAACGGCCTTTATGTAATCACTGCAATGTTTCATAACTTTTTTAATATCATGGGTTAACCCATCAAACTCCTCGTAATGTTTTTTACTTCTACCGGGAAATTGGAAATATTAAAAACAAAAATCCTATACATGCGTTGGTAATATTGTAATATTTTTTAGCAGAATTATAATTATATACATTATATATGAACACGAGAGTAGTAATACATATTATTATTTAATGTTTAAGTTTTTTTTATGGTATACCTGCATTTATTTTATACATTTCATATAAGCGGACAGTCCTTCAAATGAAATGTCAAAATGAGTGGTTGTTATTAATTTATCTTCTCTCTAGATTTTATATGACTGTTTTGTTTGACACTTATACGATTCAAAAACCAATATTGACAGGCAGATAATATGTCAAAAATGGGATTATGGCACTCACAATAAGATTTAACATAGATATACCACATTTGTACCGTAACTATACGCGTTGGCGTTTGATCGGAAAATAGTAGTAATCCAATTTTGTTTAAATACATTTATATCTACGCAATAAATTTTCCATGTACGGAGACAACATATTTGAAAAAAAAACATTCTAAACTTCAATATTCGCGAGAAAAACTTGATGTAGTTTATATAACTATTTGTTAGTTTAAACTAAAAAAGTTAATACAACTTAGTTTCACTGTATAGTGTACATATTAAATATTATTTCCAAAATGAATGATATTTACATTTTGATCGGAGTTTTTTAAACTTGTACTCTGATAAAAATTTAACTAAAACTTCTAGTAGTATTTCGAAAAAAATTAAACCAAGTCAATGACAAGTTAAAAATGTGACTAAATGGCTCTGTTAGTATTTAGTTGATTTGGAACGTAAAAAATACGCTGATCTGTACCTCTGAATATATAGAAACGCATCAAACTTTGAAATGGTGACTTGTCTCAATTTTGAAAGTTGTGTTGTCTGTCAGCGGTGGTTATATTTTTAGCAGGAACAATAAATATGTATCTTTGTCTTTTACTTCTTTTTCTTCCTCTTCTTCCTCTTCTTTTTTTTCTTCTTCTTCTTCTTCTTCTTCTTCTTCTTTTTCTTCCTCTTCCTTCCTTTTGACTTTATATGGCCCGTTTAGGTCCATTTTCACAATCCACAATTGCTACCATCTCTCTATCTATAGGCATCATTACCTACTTATCTTTGCGGTTAGACGATATAATGTAGATTATTAAGATTCCGTAATACGGTTTGATAAACTTGGGTGTGATGGAAACTTTGAGAAACTGCACTTGTCGATCAACAAGTCCGAGTGGGTAACGCACAGCTAAGTGGTGGGTAAGTCTGTTTTGATAAATAAAGCTGCTGCGGCCCTTTAATTTCTTCAAAAAAATGTTAAGAGAAACACACACACACACACACACGAGCACATCAACACTTTTAAAATATCAACCATATTAAAATAAAGTTTAATAATAGTTAGCAGATGGTTTTACCTCAGTACCTACATTTTATTTTCCAGAGATGATTATCGTAAGAGTACAAATATTCTATTCTATAAATATATATGATTGAATAAATGTTCTAAAAAAATAAATAAACAACCTAATTCATTGTTATTATTATATATCAAATAACTATTTATTTGACCTTTTCCTATAGTTTAACTTGATGAGCACATTTCATCTGAAAAATAACTTCCTTTGTCTGATTTTTTATCGTTTATCTTCATTATTATTGTTATTGTTACCATGGTTGTCATTGTTGTTTGTACATTTCATTCAACTAATGGGCTATTTGCTTGTTGTTCAATTTAGGAAAACACACAAAACGATTCGCTTAACTCTGAAACAATAATACATTTTTCGGCAACAATTAATGATTTTATTTATTAATACAATGAACGCGACAGTAGCATAATGTACAAGAAGAATAGTTCACAATGTTCAACAACGATCACGTGTAATTGATATACACTCTCAAAAATAATAACAGATTTGGTAGATACAATAGAGCGGATTCCCTTTGCTGTTCGTAAATGACCTTTCGGTAAAGACTATTCTACTAAGTGAATGAGTATTCAATAGTATTTTACATAAGTATCACCTACTCCTAGATATATTTCAAATCATGCATCTACTTGAATGATTATAAAACATAATATTCATTTAAATATACGTTATAACATGTCATATTACATTATATATATTAACATTATATTTAATCGAAAGTGTCCTGACTGACCGACTGATCAACGTAATGCCTAATCTATGATAGCTAGAGACTTGACATTTTGACTGCACCTTTGTACCACCTCGTTATGATGTACAAAAAAGGATTATTCAAAATTTACATTTTTAAGAGGTGCTCACACCACAAGAATTTTGATATTAATGATGGAAATAGAAAATTGTTTTTCTTGTTTATAAAATATGATTGATATTAACTATAGATTATATTTTAATAGTTGAAATTCGTAGAAATTAGTATTTTTTATATTTGTGTTTGCCACTGGTTACATAAAATAAAATTGTTATTATGATTGGATATAGGTAATTTTAACCAGTATTTCTGCTATTTTATTACTTAAATTCAACATTTAACTTTTCAAAATTTCTCCTCTGGTCAATAAATGTATTTGTTACTATTTTTTTTTCTTTAAAATATTGAACTAACATTACGTAGATTTCACAGTGTACTTTAAATAAGAGAATTGTGAATATTATTCTAAATAATCTTAAAGTATTAATTATTTGACGGTCAACAAAGTTCATGGAGTTAGCTAGTATATAAATATAAAATATACGTAATATAATGTTTGAACTTCGAAATCTAAAATATATATTTTTCATTTGAAATATTTAATTTCAAAATATTTCGCAAAACTATGAACAGTAAAACCTTTTTTTTTTTTTGTTACTCGATTATTGATTAAAACATTAATGTTAAGTACCATGGTTGACATACCTACATATTCTTTGTTTCGTGTTTTCGATTATTTTTAAATTATAATTTATTTTTCCTAGGAAACAGCTTGTCGTCAACGACGATGCATTGATGGCACCATTATTAATTATTATTTTTTTTTTATCATATTTATGACTAAAACACATTGTTATTGACAATAAATACTTGTTAAATATGTATTATTTATATATATATATATATATTTATAATATATTTAATGTAATGTTTAGTGTTTAATGTTTTGCAGAATTACTATCTGAATAATTTTTTACTGTACTTTTATAAATCTACGTAAAAAAATTATAAAGAACAGTATTTTTATTTTTTATTTTTTGGATTTTTATGGAGATAATGGTCTTTGAAATGTCGCAGGCGGCTATAGTATGAAATAAGTAGGCATGTCTATTCCGTGACATCACCCGCATTACAATAGTTGCCGCGGCGATGTGGCGAAGAGGCGTTGTTTACGTTAACCTAAGCCTAGCTAAGATGTCGCTTTTATACGATTATAATATTATTCTACTGCATATAAATTTGGTGGCAAGTAAAGGAATTTTTTTTGGTGGGGCTGATTAATTACATAATATAACATAACAAAAAAAAAACCCTTAAAACCCTTAATAATTACAAGATTAGTAGAGTAAAAAATTTTTTTTCTAAAATTATATTAGGTAATAAAAATTGCAGGTTAAATTAAATATTAAGAAAATTTTACATTGTAATATAATAATTTATTGTAAAAACTAACAAGGATTATAATGATTTGAAATTTGAATACATTTAAATTAAAAATTATTTAAAAAAAAAAAACTATTAAATACTATTATTTTATAATTGGTTGTCGAAAATTTATTAACCCACATGCAATAGTTATAATTTCATTAGTATTACATAATAATTGACAGTTAATAAGTGCATGGGATTTCAACATTTCAAATTTTCTTACTCGTCCTATTACATGTTCTATATGAATACAAAGGCTAGAAATACGTTTAGTTTTTAAAACATCACCTTTTGTTTACTTAGATTTTTGTGAAACACTAGGAAACTTTATGAGAATACAATTGATTTTATTTAACACATCAATACATTTAAACCTACGGTCTGCCATTACAGATGCATTTTTAGGAACAAAATTTAAAAAATTACTTTTTTCTACTATCAATACATAAGTACATCTACCATTAAAGTCTACTGATATAAAATTAATAAATCCATCTTGAGTTGAAGATATAAGATATTTTAATGTGGTTACATTTTTTATAATCTGATCATATTAGTGTTTGTTTAATAGAATCTGATGGTTTTCTTATTTCTATTTTCAAACAGTCTCTAATAGATTGAACAGATGAATAACGATAACGAAAAGGAATAGGTAAAAGTTCTTTTATTAATTTTTCTTTAGGTTAGTATGTAAATTGCTTAAAAAAGCAGAAAGTTTAGGTAAAGTGATATAAAATAGTACGCAGACTTAACTTTCAGATATCCCAAACATATCTCCTAATCTTCTGAATGAATCGTTCAATTTTATTTTCAATAAAGTTATAAAAATATTTCTCTCTTCAAGTTCTATTTATATGAGAACTTATTAATTTAACTAAATTACACTTATACCATTCTTCGTTGAGATCTATATATACTTTTGAATTACTATTAATATTATATAAAATTATATAAAGTTACTTCATAAATTATTTTTTTTTTAAATCGTTCATTAGCATATTCAAATTCTAAGTTAAATAAATTTTCACTTTCGATAGAACTAGAAAGAGCTAAAGTATTTGATGTTTTTGAACTATTATCCCTAGATAACTGTAGTTTATTTAATATATAAACTTTCAGTATTACAAGATTCTAAAAGGTTTACTTTAATAGATGAACAAGCTATTATTTTAAACTTAGTTGAATTATCTGATAATCTGCATTTGCAATAATTTGCAATTTTTTTTGGATCTTATGCTTCTTAATTTTTTTAAATTAACCT
Source organism: Pentalonia nigronervosa (assembly GCA_014851325.1). NCBI lineage: Eukaryota > Metazoa > Arthropoda > Insecta > Hemiptera > Aphididae > Pentalonia > Pentalonia nigronervosa. Next base: position 90,744 of record JACXSJ010000049.1, read on the forward strand.
GTACACCAAACATCACTAGTTTTTGTAATATGCATCACACATTTTTTTTGCTTTGAATTAATTGTATTATTTTGATCATCAATACAAAGCTCCTCAGAGATATTACCACCTATAATTAACTATAAATTATTGTAAAAGTTTCCAATTTATATCAAAAATGTATAAAATAATTTAAAATTATAAAACTTTACTTTTATTTAAAATATATTTGTTAATTGCATTTTTCACATCTAATTTTTTTTCTTTTTTAAAATTAATCGACGATTTAGAACAGTAGAAGATCTTTTTCGATCCGATTGATAATCAAATTTATAAGGAATGATATCTTTTCTTAGTTTAAGTCTTTTTAGTCACATTAACTTAAATTGAATAGAATTTTCAAGATCATTTTCAATCTGAAAAAAGCAGGATAGTGTCACTGATTTAGTTTTATAAACATAATGAAATATTGTAGGTATTAAAAGTTCTATGAAGTATTTAAAAAAAAAAATTGTTATTGCAATTTTAGAACCTTAAGGCCAAAATTAAACGAATATTATAAAATAAATAAAACCTATCTAGAAGATACTTAAAAATTTACTTTACATATTATTTTAATCTATATAGAAATATTAACTTATACTTACAAGTACAGTATACTGTAATATACTTATATATTTTTATGCACATCAAAATTATTTCCACAGCAAGATAAGTATGATTTACCAGAAACATCTTTTTGTCACGTTTTGCAGCTTTCAACCAGTTTCTTCTCAATTTTTTGGACTCTGGCACATTTAAGCTTATTTTATATGGTGTACTTACATTTGTGTTTTTACAAAGTGGAACAAAGCAGTATTTATAAACGCTATTTTTAAATTTGTCTGTTGTCATTATGTAAAATCGACAAAAACTAAATTATTAAAAAATAATGCATTAAATTTTAGCACGTTCGAAATTTGTGAGTGTTAAATATGTTAGATGAATAAAACAACGTATAATAATAATATTGAACGCGACTGCATGTGTGATAAAACATGCGGAATGATATAACAACTAAATGGCGGAAAACCAGCTGCTTCTAAAAATACATTATATTGACCCCTACTCCACAATACTCCTAAAAGTTGTTAAAATAATAATTTTTTTTTGCGTCTTCGAAATTTTATTTAATAAGAAAACCAAGCAGTTTTTATACTATTTTACTAAATATTTAAATACTAGTTCAGATTCTAATTACATAATATTATCTAGAATTTAATGTTAAATCAACATTTTCATTCAAGCATTGCATATTTGTACTTCAAATTTAATCATTAATTTATATATTCTTTTAGAAGAAACTATTAGTCTTGAAATTTGAGTAATTGAAAAAGGTTTTATAATTATAGTTATAATGTGCTAATCATTTTTTTGTTATTAGTTATTTTTAACTTTTGAAGTTATATACTGAATAAATATAAAATCATTTTTATTTTTTACTCAAATTTATATTTGGTTTTTATTTTTTTTACAATATTTTTATCTAGTTATTCAGACCATAATTAAATAAATAATACAATCGTTTATACAAGAATATTTTAATACACATATCACGTAAAATATATATATATTTTTTGTTAATTATGACTTATGTGGTGTATTTTGCGAGTACTGTCATGTGCCGATCGGACGACTTATTTTTGATGTAACCATACGGGTTCTACGTTGAATGTGTTAATAAATTATTATACTATTTAAACAGATATTATTTACAAATAATAAACATTAAATACTGTTTACTTTTGTAAAAAAGACTTTATAATTGATACTGCGTATTTTTTGTTTAATAAATTCATTACTATTTTAAACTTTCTTTTACATTTATTCTATTTGGACTACCTAGTAATTTAAATCATTGGTCTTATATTATCAACTTTTAATCAATAGTTTTATAAAAATTATTAAGTTCCAAATATATTTTACTGATAATTATAATATCAGTAAAATGTATATGATAGAACTTACTGTTAGTTAGTTAGTTAGATTAAATTAAAATCGGTATTTAAAAAATTAAATTTAAGGAATAAGGATTATTTTTGAGTAACTATGCGAAAAATAATGATTGCTTGGAAGTTGAACGTTTGTAACTACAGGTACTCGTATGTTTAAAATACAAATACTTAGTGGAAATAAATAACTTTTTTCATAAATACCATATCTATAAATTGGTTAACTTACGTTTATTATAAGTACATACACTAACACAAATAAAAGTAAGAAAAAAATAATATACTTTACCATCCAATTATTTAATATAGGTACTATTCATGCAAAAAAAAAAAAATAGATTTAAAAAGTTATTGACAATTACAGCGGGGTACTCATGTAGTATTGATGAACTATTGAACTATATGAACTATTATATAACATAAAAATCTAAGTGGGTATATTTGTCATGTCATAGAACATAAAATGTTATATATTATATGACGGTACGTCTAAAATTTTTAAGAATAATAAATGTTGTATTTTCTTAAAATTTGTTAATCATTTTATTTCTAAAAGCTTTATCTAAAACTGAACCTATGTAATATAAACTATGTTTCATTATAAATATATTAAAACAAAATTTAATTAAGATTTCTTAGACTTACTTTTTAGCTGTGGGTATTAATAATGGATTTATTTTCTATGGATTTTCATCAAAAATGGCATCTTTTAACAAATTTTTTTAATTAACTAGGTATGTACAAAATATTCGTTTACAAAAGTTAAAATTTTATCATAAATTCACGACTTACTTGTGTTAATGTGATATAATAATATACATATCTCGTATAATACATACATTTTATTTATTTTTAACTATTGGATCAAAATACATTCTTCAGTGACGTTAATATTATTATCCCCGTACTGTGTTTAATGTTTCTACATTAAGATTAAGAGATGGTTGTTAGTGACAACTAGTAAGACTATCTGCGTTTCTTATTATACTTCAAACGGAGCGAGTTCTGCTAAACAAAGATTATAATCTTTTTAACTCATTAAAATTCCGTTTTTCCTTGTTGAGAAAACTATATCGGACACCATTGTCGTTTGTACCCATCTCTTTATTTTACAGAATCGATTAAAAAAATTAACACGATTTCGTCTACAGGCATCTGGTCATAAAAACCCAGATAGATAAAAACTGACGGAACCCCATTAAATTTGTTAGTGTACCATTTGATACACCATAGGCTGCTTAGGTTCCATAAAATAATCTGACAGATTATCGCTGGCGGGAATCGTCATTTATATAATTATTTCATGTGTACGCAAATCGCCATATTTCATTATATATACGCAAGTGTTGTATCCGTCTTAAAAATGTACAACATAGCCGATTTGTGTTCAGCAGTTCCAATTTAAGTGTAATAAGCTAATAATAGTCAAATGACTTATTATCAAACTTTAAACTAAGATTATAACTGTGTTTTATTATACTTTTTTTTTATATTTTAATTTTCAAACAAGTTATATGTATATAAATTGAATAAAAAACTGTGAAAAATCGATGAAAAACCAAAATTATGTTCTTACCTTTAAATTTGATATTAGGTCAATTTACTCTCGTGTTAAAGCTTACTGAAAAAATTGAAACTGCTGAATATAGATCGGCTATATTTACGTTTGTTAGACAGTGTCAAGTAAACGACATATGCGGACATTCTTAAACGAAAATTTGTATTTTATATAACAAAAGCATTTAACGATCCTTATATATGAGTTTTCTTTATGTTTTTAAATTCTATAAATAGTAAAACTCGAAAAATGTATAGGTTTAATAATGATGAGTTTTTTTTTATTTATTAATATATATTTTTATTAGTAGTTCTTATTGTAATTAAAAATATAAAAAAAATGTTATCACAATTCATTTTGATCACCTAAACTTTAAAGTTTTATATTTAAAACAAGTTCCTCCAAGACATGCGGTTTTTACTGGAATTTAAAAAAAAGTTTAGCTTGAAGTGACAATAATTTTATTTGAATGATTGAAGTTTAAATTTTGTTGACGCTGGTTATATTCTAACACATATTGATGTTTTCTTAGGCTTATAATTGTTATAAGTTATAGAAATTACAATTTTTGATTTTTGACGAAATTCTTCAAAATCAGGAAAATTGGCGAATTATTTTGTAATTGAAAAAGTATACATTTTTCAAACTTATTACAAGGTTTTATATGAGTTGATCTTTAGAATTCTAAAATTGCCGAAAATACATAAAGGTACATTTTTCATTTGTATATACATTTGAAGTTGTAATAACGATGAAATTTGATAACCATATGTAAAATAATGAATTTAGTTGTGTTGTTGTAATTTAAAAGGTAAACTTTTACTTTTATGACTTGGTCACAGTCTGTGCATTTTGCAATATTATGTTTTGATAATACGCAGAAAATTATTATCCAAATGAGAAATTTGATTATTTCTATTGCAAAATTTGTGGTTGTAAAGGAAGTGAAATCAGTGAAGATTACAAAATATGAACTTCATTACTAGGTTTTGAAATGTTCATTGCTTGATGTCTGCAAATAAATTAAATTTAGTGAACTAAATGATTTCGAAGGATGTAATTTTTTTATTTTCTGTAATTCAGGTAACCCAATGACTTAATTTGATTTGACCATGATTTATGCGATTTGCTTCGTAGTTAATTTGATTTAACGTTAAATTGCTTAAAGAAAATTACTGAGAAGAGATGGCATTATCAAAAAAAAAAAAACAACTTTGTTTTTCACAATTCAGTGACAACTAATTGATTACGTTTTCAATTGCGTGTTGCTTTCTGTTGGCCTAGGTGGGAGTTTCTGTGTGTGTTTTATTGTTTTAATTTAGCTTTCTTTCTTTTATCCTTATTTTAACCGTATTCAGCTCTGGCAACCATTAAACTACCACCGTTTAAATCTATTGATATACATATATTATATAGTTATGTATCTTTAAAGTTTTAATTTTAATAATATTAATCTAACTGCGATGAAGCAATTGATTATTTAATCAATTGAATGTATTTCAAAGATTTTCTTTCCACCATTGTTTTACGTTTTACGTTATCATTTGTAAAGTTTTAATTTATTAAACTATTAAAATATTTATATAAAGAAAAAGTTAATATTCAAAGCAATCAGGTACATGATATATTTTATATGTAATATTCTAAACATAAAAGATGAAATATTATATCTATTATATGAAAATCCGAAATTACTATATAAAAAATTATAACTAATAAGTAATAAATAAAAATAAACTAGGATAGACATCTATATATATCAATTTTTAACCTATACATTCTGTGAAATATTCTACAATATTTTCTTTGGTTTTTTTTATAAACACTATTATTATAGATTTAAAGTATGCATTGTTAGGTTACTTAACTGAAAAAAATATAAATGTCTTAATATGATTCATTGTGCAGAAAATAAATATTATATTTGAATAATATATTATAATTATTTGTCTTCAAATTTAAAATAAAATATTTTTTCTAATACCCACATGAATCATTATTTTTAAAATAATTTTTTTTAAATTTCATCAAATATACTTAATATTTTACAATGAAATATAACAACATAAACGTTGAATATAATTTAGGTTTTTATATTTTCTGCTGTTTATTCAGAAATGAATAAAAAAAAATATTAAATTAACTGCATTTTACAAGCTTTTCACATCTCATAATTAAAATGTCAAATAAAGTGTGTATACCTGGTGTATAAGATATTTTACTGGAATTAAAATTCTAATTTTGTTTTAGTTTCTCTACAGTCAACTTAAAAATTATCTTTAATTTAATACATTTATATTTGTTTACAAACAAAAAAATTTCAATTTTTATCAAAACCTCAAATTATTTTTCGATGTTTAAGTATAGTTAGCTAATATATTAATAAAATATTGAACTTAATTTACTCTTGAAATAGAAAACAATAAAGCAAAAAATGATAATAATATGAAGTATTAAATAATAATTCTAATATAAAATGGCTACTTTTAACAGAAAATCACTTATTGTAGAAACTTTCAAATAAATTTATTTTTGATTGGAAATTTATTTATACAGTTTGCTTTAAGGAGTAACTTATACCGATAAATAATACCTATTTCAAAAATTACTTTCATTAACACAAGAGTCACTCAGTATAGTCAAAATTTTCTGCATGTTTATGATTTGTCTAATAATAATAATAATAATAATAATAATAATAATAAAAACAGAAATAATTATTATACTTTCTTATTATCCAAATTATTAAGATTATATTCAACAATTTGACTTTCTGCAATCTCTTCTCGTATTATAATAACTATTTTAGTAGGTACTAGCTGTCCCGCCCAGCGTTTCCTGTGCCAAATATTAAGTTAAGATTAACTTAAAATGATTTACATGCATCTGAACCACCTAGGTAGGCAATCCATTGCATTGGATCATGGGACAATATGTGAACAGTAAATTATTAAGTATGCATTGCGGTGGATTACAGACCCTGTGAGGTAAGTGAGTGATATCAGAATTAGGTCGGCACATGAAAAACATTGCGACGGTTACCCGTGCTAAAGATTTGTTTTTTCTTTACATTTATTTGCAAAAATTGTATATGATATATTTTTACTAATTATAATAGTTATAAAATATGTAATCATTGACAACCTTATAAATGAACAGAGATTATACAAACCAATAACAACCATGGTTACCAATAGCAACTATTTATAAACAAATATTTCCATCGTAAATCTCTAAATCCCTGTATGAGCACCTCTCGAGGCTAGACCTCTACCTTTTTAAATTAGCCTATCTTCTTCCCAGAGGTCTAATCTATCTCTGTCCCAAATTTAATCGCAATCGGTTGAACGGTTTGGGAATGCATAAAGGACAGACATACATTTAAATATATAGATATTAAAATATATATTATTTACATTTTAACTTACGTTTGCATTTTTCCTGACACAAAATAACGTTTTATTCATTTTATATACGTATTTATATATTTTATGATAATGATGTACCTAACTTTTTTATGTAAATTTGTGTTTTTTTAGAAGAAAACATAGTTATTTAAAAAGCAACTTATATTTGTGGAAAAAAAGTTTAATTTAATTTTATCAAATAATGATGCAATTTATTTAAAATAAAAAAAAATATATCATAAGTTTAAAGGAAAAAATATCATTTTTTGATTATTTACTTTTAGTTTGCATACTACAACCTATAGTATTTTCAATTAAAAAATTGGAATACCTATTTTTTTTTATCAAAACGTAAAATAAATATCAGAGATAGGAAATTGGTCTCAAATTGCTTACCTTGGCATTTGCAGTTACTGTAATATTATTTTTAATATTAAAACAACTATTATATAATGCATTAAAAAAATTCTCAGCGGAAACCGATTTTAGTTAATATTTTAGAGTTTCAAATAGGTATAGCGGTATAATACAAAATTGCAAGTAAAAATTCTGTATCTCATGTATTTTTACTGCAGAACTAACTTGTTTAAATATATTTCACGGTAAATTATATAGTAAGGCATTTGATACTCAGAAGGAATTATCGATAATTTGGAAGACAATATTAAAAAAAAACAAATTCTTTATTTTAAATAAATTACAATTAAATAGTCGTATACTGTAGTATTGAATGAGATATTGTCCAAATAATAAAATAAAATATTATAAATTCAAATAATAATGTCACTCGAATATTGTCCTGTATGTTCAGATGAAATCTATTTTATGTTACAAATATTAACTATTGAGATGAGTGATGACTGTAATGATGGTACTAAAACTTAGATACAATAAAACTGATCACAAGAGATTCGCAATGGACTCCTTTATATGTGATATTCCTGTTGATGGAAACAATTAAATCTTATTAAAAGTGTTTATGTATTATAATAGTTTTATAACTAAACTGTTTTTATATAAAATATAATTGCTATTATAACAACTTATGGGGAACCTTGTCTAATTTTACTTTCATAAAAAATTAGTTTGTCTTTCCGGTAATTTTTTTTTTTTTGTGAAAGATAGATAAATGTATGGGAATCTTATTTTGTCAAATCTTAGATTCAAACGGGATTATTTTTATGAATTTCCTAATCAAAAAAAAAAAAAAACTGCAGATACTAGTGATTTTTCGTATTATGTTGAAATTTGAACTTTCGACGCTTATAAAAAATTATTACAGACTTACGTTAGATTTTATTTTAAATTTTACTTACAAATTATGAAAAACCTTGTATTTTAAAGTTTTTTAACTAACTGAAAACATTTTTATTGACAATAATAATATTTTTTTTTTAAAAAACTGAGCTTTTTTTTTATTCTTATAAATAGCTTAAAAAAAAAAAAAAAATCAAAATACACTGAAAATGTAAAGTGTATAAAAATGCTTATGCAAACATTCGATAAAAATTGCATGTATTACGGTCATAATTTTTGGTGTAATATTAAAAAACAAAGGCGATTTTGTCAAAAATTGGCATCGCGAAAAAATTCCTGTTTTTCCCTTAATTTTTTTGTTGTTTATCCCAACGTGTTTAATAACTATATATATAAAAAAAACCAACTAGATTCATTTTCCTACCGGAAAAGATGCTGATGAAGAAAACCGAAGCACCTTTACTACTCCAAAACGTGATGACAGACACAAAAAAAAAAACAAACACATCATTGTAAAATCAATACATTCATTGCTCCGCTCAGAATCTAAAAAATTATCGAGAGGATAATATATTACATTTTAGTTGTTATACCTTATATTGAATAATGGTATTTTGAATTTCTTCACTCGGTGAAAAAAGGAAAACACACAAAAAAAAATAGTTTGTCAGTTTTGTTATTAGCAATGACTTATTTTATAGATTCCTGAAGTACTATAAATTATTATTGAGTAAGTACATATGACTATTGTTTATTAGATTTACTATTTCATACAATACATATAAAATAATCAGTTAATTTATTATATTATCAAAAATGTAATGATTTTTTTGACATGGAAATTATTAACAGAGTATAAAATAGAGAATAAGTGAACTCTTTTCCGTTGTTTGTGTAAAAAGTGCAATAAAAACATATTACAAGAAAATGAATAGTAATAACAATGGTCAAATAATAATAAATTCAAATTAAATTGTTATAAACAAACTGATAAAACATTTCGCCATTAAACGACCTAAATATAATATACGGGTAAGTATAATAACTTTGAGTTGTGTCTGTACTGAGTATTCCGACTTAATCATATGTACTTAATTAACTATATGCCCTTTCATAAAATACCCGGTGAAACTTATACAATTAAACATGCAACTAGATAGTCCATTTTCAATGTTGAAAACCCAACTTAGATTAGGATCAAATACAAACTATAAACTAGTATTCTACAGTTCTATAGAAAAATGTAATGTAATTTAATTTTGGTAAAAGATTATTTTTCTCATAACTTGTATGTACTTATTAGATAATTACAGGTAATTTATAATAAATATAAGATGAATAAATAATAAAGAAAGTGTAAACTCAGAGGGAAAAAAATATGATATATAGAGGTAGGTACTATAATTAAATATGTATTATCAAATATTAAATAGCACTCTTTTAATTATCCTATGTAAACATTTAAGAATTTTAATTAGTTATATAAGTAACAATATAACCTTGATATAAATTATTAAAGTACATCATCAACATACTTAAAAAAAAAAACAAACTCAATAATTAATTAATTTTTTTTAATCCATATAAAATTTTGACAATTTTTATTTTATAGCAGATATATATATATATATATATATATATATATTGTTTACTAAAAAAATGATATGTTTAAAAAATAAAATGAATATATAGAATAATACTCTGTAGCTGTGAGACAGTTAAAGCATTGATAATTTTAAGCAATTATGAGAATTGTAACGATGTGTCAACTGTCGTTAATAAATTAAAAAAAAGAAATATTTTGAGGAATAAAAATGTTAAATAAATACAAAAAAAAGGAATTATAATTTTGATTGACATAAGACAATTACTGACAAAAATATCAAGAATATTTCCTGTACAATTTTCTATTTAATTTAAATGGAGTTAATCATTATGTGTATCATAACATTTTTAATTTAACGTACATACAATACAAGTATAATGGTATATAATATATTTATACATATAAATTAAAACAATTATTATTCCTTTATTTTAGATAAAACATAATACATTGCGTACATTAAACTGTTGAATATATATTTATTAGAAATAAGGCTTCAACATCACAAGTCATTAGCCAAACGTAAATTAAAAGTAAACACATAACAAATTATACTGTGATTTAATGACTGACTACGGACAAAAAAATGTACACTGTTAGAATTTGTTTATGAGATGAATTTTAATTAAAAATATAATGATTTTGGTAATATTATTTTCGTTAAGTGCTTCTTTCATATTGGTTGGTATTGATAGGTTGTTTCTTATGTCCCGGTATTTCGTGTAATTTTAGATAATGTGTTGAACAAAAAGGTCATCGATGTCTTCTTGGCGGCCATTTTGTTACCGGTTATACCTATGTGTGTAATGGTATCCACATAAGTTCAATGTTTTTTGTAGTTTATTTTAATATTTTTTGGATATTTTGGATAATTTTATTTGAAGCTATGGGGTTTTTGAAAGCTAGTAGAGCATTGAGTGAGTTACTTAAAATTAGGAAGTGGTTTAAGGCGATCGTCTTGGCTAAAATTATTGCTTCATATATTTAAAAAAATAATAAAATATAAAATAAAAATAAATTCTAATATTTACTAACACAAATTATAATAATTTTTACTATGATTATTTTATCATTTAACATGTTTATATTAAGTTTTAGAAATAGATAACTAACAAAATGTATTGTGTGTAAAAATAAAAATAAAAAATTCAAAGATATGATACTATTATATATTATGTATTGAGTTATTGAAAGCGGTGCAAGGTATTATGAAAAATTATTTGACTATTTTATTAAAGCCAGCCTACATGTGCTTTAATTAAATTATTGTTTTAAAAATCATTAGATTACATGAAAATAATATTCGGGCATTCTAAAATGTTGATTCGTAAACTGGAAACTGTACACAAAGCACATACCTGCTACAACCGCGACACGTACAAATTATTACGGACGGAATGGACTCCGGGGAATACTATAATATACTTCTCGGTACGTAAATATATGGATATTTTAACATGTAGTAAGAGGATTATGACCCGAGTTAAATAATTAAATAACTCAAATACCCGTGTTATTGTGTATTTATGAAGGTTATTGGTGTGTGAGCGTGTAAGATGGAGGTTGTTGGTGTGTGTGTGTGATAATATTATCATATTAAAGTGTTCATTATGACGTGTATCACACAAAAAAATTATGATACTATATGCTAGGGAAATTGTTTATGCGTTTTCGTATAAGGTATAAGACGGGACGGGACAGTGTAAATATAATGCAATTTTCATATCCGAGCTCCGGTCGGTGATAAACCGAATAAACGAATATATAATGTGACGTTGCTAATAAATATCAAGGTAAAAAATAAATGGCATGAATTTCATTATGACCGCGGGTATTAGTGGTTTTGGTATTGGTATTCCGTGGTTAAACGATAAATACACATTTTTTCCCCACCACCGACTTCCTCATAATGATCGTATCTTTAGTGATATGTCGTGTTTTATTCGATTCGAGTATTCGACGGTGTCACTGACGGTGGTGATTATGATTTATGACGATATGATATAATATATTATGAAAATGCAGGCCAAGTAGAGAGAGACGTATTTATATTATTATTATTAAAAAAAAAAAAATCAGAGTTTTATGAAAATCATTTCCTGTTTGGTAAAATATAATACTACAACATTATGTGTATACAGTGCGTATTTATTGTGGGTAATATTACAAAATGTGAACCGCATACAACTAGAAACAAATAAACTAATGCATGGCACAAACAATACGCTGTTCGACGTATCAGTCCTTCAGCGCCATACCCTCGCCGTGAGTAGACATTTTAAAATCCATGATACTTGATAAAATCGAATGAGCTTGAAACAGTATTTCACAATCAGACTGCGTAATTTTCCATTTTCTTTTTTCTTCACACTCGCTCGATTTTTAACTTCAGTGTCGCATAATTTTCTTCTTTTTTTTTTTCACTACTTTACATCACCAGATATCGTCAAGCACTTGCGGAAACTCAAAAATCCATATCACGCAGTAGCAGGTAGAGTTGGGTCGAGTGGTTTAAAATAATTTTATTTTCACAGACCATACACGTAATTAGGTTAATGTGGTTTTCGTTTTAATTTGTGCGCGTTATTATGGCCATATTATTATACTATAATTATGTACACACAGTTGGACTGCGTAGTATATTTTGACGGGTATTGCAAGTACTGTAAATATTATTCAATTTATGATTGCCTTATAACATGTAGGAATAAACGATTTTCGTTCAATGACGCTTATTTTAAAAACGTCGATGCTATGTAATGACTAATAAATATAATTTAATTATGATCTATTCTTTTATATTAATTCTTTAAGAAGAATATGTTACATATAATTTTAATATACTAATAAACTCATTTATTTTTATAAGCATAAATTGAATTATACAATGTCCATTTTATATTATTAGTATATAATATTACACTACAACGTTTTTTTAAAAAAATTGTTTATAGTTTTAGATATAACATACTTAAAAAAAAAATTGTAGGTGACACATTACATTTCTAAGAGAAAGGTGGGCTAGTGAGTAACGTTTTGCTGTACATAAGGCATCGCGTGGGTCACTGTTTTAGATGTGTTAGATTTTAATTCAATGATGTAAAATCATTCTATACGAAAAACGAACCTTACTTTAGGCTAATAATCATTGTCATCTACGCCTTAATAAAAATAATAAAAAAATGTCATTGTGAGTATAAATGAATGGCGTATAACAATATAATTTAAAAGTATCTATCCACAAATAATATTATTAAATTATAAAGACATAACTATAACATCATTATTCTTCGTTTGAATACCTATCAAATTTCGTTGAAATTTGAACTTAAAATGTCTATAAAAATGTAGATAATTAGATTTTTTGGTCACTGTATAAATTACTTAAGAGTTTGTTTTAAATTTTTAACACTTAGCTATAAGAATTAATCATTTTCAACATTTTTAACTACAAAATAATTTGCAAATTTTCGATATTTTGTCAAAATGGAAACTTTAAACGCTTATAGAAAAATCGTAATTATGTATTTTCAATGTTTTTAAACTACCATTATAGCAACTTATGAGAAATCTTGTATTCAATTTTCAAACTTTATAACTCATAAAAAATTTTTTATTTATGTTTATAGGAAAATATTTGAAATATCGGAAATTTTTTATGCTTACAATTAGCTTAAAAAAAAAAATCAAAATATTTTGAACATGTTACGGTGTTTATGAAATTCAAACATACACAATGGGTAAAAAATTACAGTTATTTAGATTCTAGAATTATTCGTTTTTTAATTACAACGAAATAAGAAATATGTTTCACGTTATTAAATCATTAGTTTACAAATGAATATCTAATATCTAATTTCAAATGCTCACAGAAAATTAGTTTGACTTTCCGGTAAACTATTTATTTTTGTGTAAGGTTGGAAAGCTTATGAAGAATCTTGTGTTAAATTTTAAAATTTTAGGTAAAAACAGGTCATTATTTTATAAATTTCTAAACCAAAAATAATTTTAAACAATTAGTTTTGAGAAACCATGTATCAAATTTTCAAATTTTCGAATAGAAACATTATTTTTAATCAACAATAATAAAAAAAAAAATCTAATATTTCTTATACCTATAATAGTTCAAAAAATATAATATATGTAAAAGTGTATGGTGTGTAGAAAATGTAAATTTAAACATTTGCTAAAAATTGAGGAATCTACGGTTATCATTTTTTGAATTACACAAAAAAAAAAAACAAAATCGATCTTTAAAAAATGGTTTTTGGGAAAAGTTACCGTTTTTCCTTAATTTTTTTAATGATACTTTTAAAAACTATTGAGAATTTTTACTTTCGACACTCCCCTCTCCAAAGTACCAATTAGATTCATTTATCAGAAAATATGCTAATGAAGAAAATCGAGGCATTTTTACTGCCCAAGATACACAAAAAAAAAAAAAAATAAAAAACATGTAAAATCAATACATTCTTTGCTTCACTCAGAATCTAAAACTATTCAATATTATCATTTGAAAAATAAATTGGGTGTCTTAATATATGTCTTATACAAGTTTAATGAAAATAATATTCTGTTGGTTTCCAAACTTAATTTTGAAAAATTTACATTTACTTCGTTTCTTCTAATCAAATTTGGTAATGACTGACGATTATCATGTATTTATACTTTAAAGCAATTTTTGTCAATTCATTAAAATGTATTTGATTAGTTATTTTAATTTGACAAAAGAAATAATTTTAAAACTGATATGCATACTTTTTTTATATCAACATCGAATTTACAGAAAAACGTTTATTTTTAATTGTTTTATATTTTAAATCCTATTATAATATGTATCTATATTATTTTACCTAATTGTTTTTCTATAATATCAAAAGTAAGCATGAATAATATTATATATATAATAAACCCATATTTAAAATAATGGTTCCAACACCATACACATAAAACAAATTAAAAAAAAAGATGATAAAATTTTAAACAATTAATCTCCAAATGTCCTTGTTGAATATTAAGTATTATATAGCGTAAATAGAATTCTTTTAAAATAAAATTAGTTTTGGTTTAAAAAAAGTTAACAAAATATTATTGAATGAAGTGAAATGTATAAATATGATGTGAAAATAATATTATTTTATAAAAAATAACCATATATATCAAGAAATTTACATATTAGACGATAACTGTCTCAAGTTGATATCCCATATATTACTTCCATAAGCAATTTTGTAGACAGCATTTGCATTATAGGTATTATGCGTTTGTGTCACCAACATGATTTAAGGTGATGTAATATCGATAATAATCGAAATAAATTAAAGAGATTATATTTTTTCATTCAAGTAAAAAGCACATTAATTATTAACAGTGTTGTGTTGTGTTATGCCAATTATATATTATTTTTATATTTAATGATTATATTCTCCATGGAAACAATTCTGTTAAATTCCTAGATCTCCTCCTTGACAAATGACTAATCTGGACTAACCACATCAAATCAAAAAAAAAAAACGTAGCTTAACCTCAGACTCCACAAACTAAGACCATTAATCCGATAATAAATATCTTTAAATAACAAAACACTAATTTACAAACAAATATTACGTCCCGCAATGACATATGGCATCCAACTTTGGGGAGCCTCAAACAATTCTAACCTAATCAAATTTCAAGGATTTTAATCAATAACTCTTTATGTCCTCTCCAATGTTCCCTGGTACGTCAGAAATCGTACTCTACATCATGAGTCATAAACCAACAATATCCACACTTGCTTCCTATCAGTACAACAAATTCCAAAAGACACCCTTAATCGCACAGACCCCCCTCATACCTAAACTCTTCTCTCGAACTTTATCTGACAATCTTCTGCGTCGTCTTAAACGTAATTGGCCACGTGATCAACTAAATAATATTTTAAAATATTAGCAATAGCAATTTACCCCTAAGTTCATAAATTGGAAGTAGTGTCGTTGGACGCTCCCTCCCTTCTTGTTTGCTACGCGTATAGTACACAAAATATGTCAACCTATTTATACTCATTGTATTTTTATGTATGTGTACACAGATTGTAAATTTCTATTATAAATAAATTAAAAAAAAAAAATGATTATATATTTTATATTATATTTTTTGGCTAGTATTGTAAATGCGTGATTTTAAGTTTAATTTTAATTTAGTTTTTAAACTGAATTTAAACTTGTCTATACTTAATAAAATATCGAAACAAATTTATAATCACAGTTAAATACGCTGGTGCGTGGATTAATTGATTGCATATGCAATATAATTTATTATAATATAGAGTATTAAAATATGTATTTAAAATTTTGTATCGATATAAACAGCTATGTATTGTGAAATTAAAAAGGATGACTCATGTATAATATTATTGCATATAAAAATAACACGACACCAGGATATGCAATTTATTAGCACAGTTGTGTATAAATCATTGTCAGAGAATTATTCAAGAAATTTGTAGAAAATTATTAATAATGCACTATTAATATTGTATGAATGCACATTGTGTACAATGTAATACTATGTAATTGTACATTGAATGTATCATATTTTGTACACGTATATTATTATTACTCAAAATACACAGCCCACACACAGAACTAATATTATATGAAGTAAAAACCAATATATATGCAGGCAACTACATGTATTTGTTTATAATAATCGTGTACTGAAAAGTTACAAAAAAAAAACTTTATTAGAAGTATTTTTATAATACAAATACTTTTAAATCAAGGATTTTATAAAAAATAATATTACATAAGATTGATTATATAACGAAACATATAATCGATTTTTTCGTTGGGTTGAGAAAAGTGTTATATATTGTCCGTAATTGCGTTCGGTTTATATAATTGTTGTTCGGATTATTTAAAATAATTTTACTTAAAATCCTAATTCCGGTGAATTAAAATTTTACAATATGTAAAAATTTATTTTGACGAATAATTGATACATTTTAATTGTATAAGAATTATTTATTTTACTATCACACACATAATATAATATAATATCAGTAGGTTCACTTGGAGAGGATAATATAAGATTTACTGCTTATTATCTTAAAAGTCTCTACTCGAGATTTATGTGCTTGTCGGTATACTAGTGTAGAAGTTGTGTATTGTGTAGATTCACAATATAAACATATATAAACACTTACTAGAACGCAATAATAGAGGATATAATCGTTATAATATCAGCTATATAGATTTCGCACAAAACGCATATAATTTATTATTCACTACCATTATAAAACATATTATGAACTACATCCATACACGTCTTATTTTCAATTTATATATTTTTATATATTAACCTTGGGTATTCGACTTAAGTATACTTTTATGTTTTTATTTTTATATTATTCGTTGAATGGATTTTTCAAATTCTCAAGAATATCTAAAGTTAGAGTGAAAGTGTGGAAAATTTGTTTTAAATTTGATCGTGATATTTGAATTTTGGATTTTAAGAGAGTTAGTATATTTTGTTAAGAACTCTGAGAGGTATTTTTAAAACTTAAGTCGCTTTTTGTGGAATTAAAAAAATTTCATATCCGATAAGAGAATGTAACAGTAACGATATTTAAGGGATTTGCGTATCTATTTAATTTTTATAAAATGTAAAAAGAAATATTAAAATGTTTGAGTATATTTTGTAAGATATTTAAAAGCGTTACCGTTTTTTTCTGACATTTGATACTATTGATAATAATTATTTTAGTATTAAAAAATATATTATTTTTTTTTAAATGTCTTTTTTTCTCTAGAAAATAGTAGTATTTTTTTATTACATCAATCGTATATCAACTTTATATTCTTTTATACAAATAAATTATAATTTATAACTATAATATACGAAATATTAATTTACATTCAATATAATGTTCTATTTTTATAATTGATTTTAAATACAATAATATTATATTTTAAACCTAAATCATTTTTAGTGTTGTAAATATTAGTAGTTTTTCACTATGAATTTCAGTACAATATATATATATATATATATAATTATATATACATTGTTATAAGATATTGTATTTTAAAAGTTTTAAACAATTATTATTTTAGCTATTAAAATTTTAAAATTTGAAAACTGGAACGAAGAGAAAAATGCACATGGGATTAAAATATTATAGTTATTACCTAAATAAATAAGTATAAATATTTTACTTTTAATATGAATATTTCATACATAAACATAAAAAAATATTCTTTTTAGAATTTAATTCTTTGTGAATTAATTTTTTATTTTTTAAAATAAAAATTCTAATTCACTATTTAAAATAATAAATTTTTTAAGTAAGTTCCAAAAAATATGCAACAAAATCCTATTATAAGTAATTTTATATCAATATATTATTACCCACCTACTACTTACTTATTAAATCCTATCTAACAAATAGGCATTTTCAAATACGCTTCGGTTCGGCTCTATCCGACATAGCAGTTATCAATGCTGGTGTTCCCCAAGGGGGCATTTTGTCTCCTATTCTGTTCAATATCTTTACTTACGACCAACCAACTACCCCCAACACGTCAGTAGCAGACTACGCTGACGATAAAGCAATAATAGCTATTCACATTGATCCACTCATAGCGTCAAGTAATCTCCAAACTCACCTTGACTCCATGGAAAAATGGTTTACCAACTGGCGATTTAAAGTCAACCAAAGTAAATCTGCCCATATTACTTTCACCCTCAAACATGCTTCCTGTCCTAGAGTTTCTCTTTACGGTATTCCTATCCCTCACTCTCCAAGTGTCAAATATCTCGGGCTCACCCTTGACCAAAGATTAACCTGGGCTCATCACATTAGAATTAAAAGATTAGCACTGAATCATCGTCTCCGTATCCTCAAACCTTTGTTAAGCAATATTAACTCCCCTACCATTAAAACCAAACTCCTGATTTACAAAACACTTCTCAAACCCATATGGACTTATGGACTCCAACTTTGGGGAAACGCTAAAAAATCTAACATACTAAAAATACAAACGTTTCAAAATATCGCTCTCCGAAAAATAATGAACGCTCCACCCTACGTGTCTAATCACACCCTTCATACGT
>JACXSJ010000049.1:109737-154103 GCA_014851325.1 Pentalonia nigronervosa
GACTTCATTCCAAACTAATTAACCACCCTAATGATCTCATAAAAAACTTATCCTCTCTCTCCATACCTGGTAATCCCCCCAGACGCCTAAAGCGTAAGTGGTGTCGTGATCTCTTAAGATAAGTTAACTTAAATAATTAAACTCATAGGAAGTGCCATCGATGGGTGGCTCCTTTCATCAAATTTCCATGTCAATTTTTTGTAACTCTCATCAAATATGCTTATTGTGTCTAGTCGATACAGATTGTGTATTACGTTTGAAAATTAAAAAAAAAAAAAAAAATATATATATTATTATTGAACGAATGAATTTTACCGTTAATTGATTAAATCGTTTAATTTAATTTTTATAAGCATGTACATATAATAATTAATTTATATGCTATCTTTATATAAAATATTTTAAATTATTATTTGTCTTATTCATTAAAAATTGAAATAATATTGTTTTTCGTTCAATTGATAACAATCGTTTATTATAGTTTAAAACTAGAAAATAAGTATCTGTAAGTGTATAATATTTATTGTAATTTATAACTATTTGAAAACATCAAAGGGAGTCGGAATAAAATACCAAAAAAAGAATGTCTCGTTAATCTTATAATGATTCTTCTTTTCTCATCCTGGCCTCATTTTAAAGTTGTGAAACCATGATCATAATTTTAAAGGTAATAATGTAATAGGATAGACTCTCTCTGGTTTATTTTTATTATCTTGATAGATTTCACATGAACCAAAATACATTATATGGTTTATATGAAATAATATACATTTGTAGAGTGTAAAGTTAAAAATAGGAATATTGAATATAATTTGAAATGGTTAAAATTGATTGGTGAGACTATGTGTGGTTCAATCACATACTATATGGGATAATCGCTTTCTTTTATGAACGATAAACTCTCTTTCAAGTCAATAGAAGTTGGTGTTATCCTGGGCGAGTGATGGCGATGATAGGTCCATGGTTCTTGCTTGGTTCGTCGGTTGAGCGCAATGTATTCGACGGAATTGCAGCCGATAGTCCGGTCTATTCACAGAATATGTACAATAGACGGTGCTATGAGTTGTGGAGCAAGAATGTGGTTGGTAAATGAGCGGTGCTAGTGTGCGGTGGAAAGCGAAGGTATGGCATGGTCGTTGGTCGACGGATCCGATGATGTGGCAGTCAGCGAAAAAGGTAGTCCAAACCATAGCCCATTAATGAAATTGCATAGTGAAGAGAACAGTGTAATTGGACGAAACGATTTGTTTGAGTTTAATTTCGGTATGGGAATGACTGTAGAAACTCCAGGAGATAGGAAACTGTTGAGCGGCCAACAAGTTATTAAAGATATTAAGAAGAGAGAATAACACATTTTCAGGGAGATGTTTTAACAATATAGGTGAAATATTGTCGAGTCCAGGAACTATAGATTTCCGTGAGAAAATGGCAAACTTTAATTCAGACATCATGAAATTGTTAGCAAGAAAGTAAGGATGTGATATATAAGAGTAATATGGAGGCCGAGTTTCTGATTCGAAGGGGACACAGCACGAATGAATTTTAGAGTAAAAAGCA
This sequence comes from Pentalonia nigronervosa, assembly GCA_014851325.1. Lineage (NCBI taxonomy): Eukaryota > Metazoa > Arthropoda > Insecta > Hemiptera > Aphididae > Pentalonia > Pentalonia nigronervosa. Next base: position 111,295 of record JACXSJ010000049.1, read on the forward strand.
TCATACCAGTCGTCGTTGCCGGGGCATTTGGTGGGATTCACGCAATTTTTAAACCGTCTGACAGTGGCGAAAGTCTTTGAAGTATAAAGATTTGATTTTTATGGCTTCGGAGCAGGACGAGTTCCACCACAATTAATGTTGTTAAACGTAAGAATTAGTAGCTGACATTTAAAACCTAAATCTATACATCGTGCTAATTAATATTTAAAAAAAAATCTTATTATATTAAATTGGGAACCTAATAATATCTATATGTAATGTGTGCGTGTATGTAAAGTTGAAGATTAGTTACATATATAAATATAGTTATATTTGGGAAATAAAACATATTTTAAAGTATCATAAACATAAATGTACAGACAACAATAAATTATTTAAAATTTTTCTTCGTCATGAGAAAAAATATTTACTATTTTTTTTGCGGATAGAAAATATACAAAGTTTAACTTGACCAAATAATTATATTTACTCAGTTCATAAAATTTACAGTTACTTAAAAACAGTCTCTGTGAGACTAATCAATACCTAATATTTGACAATTATTTTTTTTAACATTCTATAAAATACAAATTAAATTATTATAATATATTTATTCGAGTTTCGTATTTTAGTACGTCGTTAATACAAAAATAAAAAAATTAATTGACTTTACAGGTTACATTTTCCTAAATATATATGATAAATTCTAAGTTATTTTTAATACAGATGATAATTATAAAATTAAAAAAAAACATTTTGTTAGACTTCAGAATTGTATAAAACTATGATTGTACTTAAAACTAATTTATTATTCTATACGTGTGCGTACGTGAATTAAATGAAAAAAAAATACACCAGAATAATGAACACTTTGAAATAAATGCAGATACTAATGACCTTAAACATACTCATTTGTTTATTCTATTTTTATGTTCACATTTATTTAAAACTTATCTTAACTGATTGTATTAAAAGATTTTAGAGTAGATTAATTAATTAATTAATTAGTTAAAAGTTGAATAATAAAATCTATAAACACAATTATATTTTATTTTATATAATAAACAATACGAGAATACTTGTATTAACAATAGTTTTGTAATATCATAAATAACCACAAATTGCAATTAAATCTGTGTAATTAAATCATTGTTTGAATATAAAAGCTATACTATAATAAAATTATAATATTATTCTTTAAATTTAGCTTGACTATACTATACAATATAAATTATAATAAAAGAAAAATTATTAGAAGGCTAAAGTATGTAGTAATTAAATGGATTAGTTGAATATTGGATTAAACTAACACATGAAGTAAAATCGAAAATATTGTATTTTAAGGAACAACAAATTGTTTAATGTAAAATAAACAATGCGTATGACTTTTCAAATAAAATAAAATTATAATATACATTATATAATATTTTAAAATAATTATTAATAATATTTTTAATATTATCATGATTTCACAATTTTTAAAATAACGAATAATTAATAAAAAAAGAGTTACTTGCCTTTACGTAACAGTTAACATCAATAATTGTATAATAAAATGTGATAGATGTGAAAACAATAGTAAATTCAGTATAATATAAATTCCGATAAGCTAGAATATAATACGTATTATAAACATTTCCGTTGTACGCAATTGCGGTTTCTTGTCCTGAATCGTTTTACCGGAATAAATCTCCGATTGCTCCAACAATTGTCCTACATATTATACGAAAAAATCGTACAGTAAAGCATTATAAATTGATAGCAGTTCAACCGCAGATCATAATGTTCTGTGATAGTTGTGCAGTTGTCACTGCAATTGTATACAATAATATAATATAATATTTCAATTCGTTATAATATTACAGTATACATGCAGTGCTAAAATAACTAGTAATTTTTAATAATAAAGATGTAGAAATGAAGTCGGAATGGTATATTTGTCAATGGCACGTTCAGTTTTAATAACAATATCTTAGCCGTAATTAATCTTTGAATTTCATACATAGTGTATCATCATATGATGGCGTATATTCACTGCATTTATTACTCATCGTAAGTTTGTCCCGTCCCATGTTGGATCCGGAAACTTGAAACAATTTGATGAAATGTTCCTCTTATAGAGAATCTCTGCAATTTATGCGACTTTTCATTGTCCGTGACGAACGGACAAACGTCCGGTATCGTCCATGCACATAATTTTTTTTGAAACCGGAAGGAAGTAGCTCGAGGGCCCTTCAGACTAGACGGTCGACGATCGGCGTCTTTGGGTCCAGGCGGGCGTGTCTTAATACCCATCTCTCTTTTTATCTTTTGTCAACATTTTGCATGCCATAACGATAGACATGCAATTCATGATAATCATCCGCAATATTTTAGCATAATTATTACAATTATTGGAAGAGAGCGTGGATATGTGTGTGTGTTTGTGTGTGTGTGTGTGTGTATAAGAGAGAGAAATAATGCATTTAGCGGATCTTTCGTAACCGTTTTATAAATTATAATATATATTATATACTATATTCATTAGATGATAATATATTGCAAATTCCTGTTCGGAGGTGGGTATACGTGCATGCCTACTCCCGTTGCTGTTTTCTTGAGTAACGGGAGCGTCCGGTATTTTCAATTTCATATTATGCAAGAATATTATACGATTTTATATACTACGACGCACAATGTTTTGAGGTTTTTACCAGTTTTTTCGATATCTTTAATAAATATATCCACCCATTTGTAGTAATACTACACGCTATTACAATTGTGAAATTATCGATTTTATCAGATAACGTCGGAAAAAAAATAAAGCTGAAGATATTATTATATTTTACAATGGTGCGAATGTTGACGTTCCACTTAAAATACCATTTTTGGTTATAACAAATACAGATTACTCTCAAATAAAAATAAAAAAAAAAAAACACACATACTCCATTTATTATGACGATTATATCATTTTTTCTGCCCTAAACATACAAATTTGTTACAGTTCTCGATTAAATTATAATTTATATTGAGGGAGTCCTAAGATAAATTACGTATTTACAAGATGTATACAATTCAGTCAACAGTTCCCACATTGGCGTATAGTGGAATATATTATATATTAATATGTTGATTACGCATCATAGTTTCTAAGAAAACAATAAATTACGACTCATTGATAAATGACAATATACTTACATTTGCCGGTGGTTCTAATGTATTAGGTTAAATTTTGGTCGACAACTCAACTTTATCAAGTCAAATTAACAGCACGGAATACCGTAAAAAGCTGATATGTACCTAAATTGCCTATACATTGCGCCGGCTAAAAATTACATATACATACTATTATAAAATAAAAAATATCAAGAATAACAATAATTATTACCATCACGTAAAACTTAACAACGTAATTTGGTTTTGTGTGTAAATTTTAGCATCAGTAATTATAATATAATAATGGTGAAATAATACAAACGATGATCAAAAAATGTTCGTTTGGCTGACAAAATTATGCAAATGACTGGTGGAGATACTGCGCATTATTTTATTAGGTAGCGTTTGTTTAATTTTAATCGAACGTATAACATACAACGAAAGTATAATAAATTACCGTAAAATAAAATGTACTACGATGCTATACTACTACATTAATGTTGGCCCGCACGAAATCGCAATAATCCGTATTCAAATTAAATGTTTGATGGTGATTAATGGTTATTAAGTAATGATGCTGTACCGCATATCCGTGGCATTTTATCGTGACAATGAAAATAAATACTTTTCATAACGTTGAAAAATATATTACGGAATAAAAGATATCAAATATTTGTTCGTCATAAAAAATAGCACATATAAATAAAAAAAAATATTTTATATAATAATTAATATTAACATTATTATTATTATTATTAATATTGTTGTTGTTATTTATTAGTTCATCGACGTTTTAATATTGTTAATCAAAATATACAAAAACTTTAAGGGGAATAAAGTTGAACAAAAAAAACGGGTAGTTAGACCTATTCACCTGACATATTGATAGAACATTGATTGGACGGACTTTAATTTTGATTTATTTACAAGTATTATATTGTTTTAATTTAAGTAAATTTTAATGTTTTGAAATCCATCTATATTGTAGTAAAATATGTAGCCATACAATTTTGATGTTTACATTTATTGTTATTGCATAGTTGAAGAATATTTAATTATGTTTTTTTATTTAAACACGAGGAATTTGTTAATGATAATCAAAATTAATTTTGAAAATTAAAATCTATTTAACCAAAGTTTACGACCCAGATGTCGACTGACGTGATAATTTTATATCGTTTTGAGTGGCATGCAAATAGTGACCTTGATATAAGACTATGACATGCGTCTGCGCATATGGAAGTGTGTTACCATGTGAACCAATTAAAAATAAACCGAATTATGTATTTAATCGGGTAGTAATACGATTTTCAGTTTAGACACTCGAAACAAATATTCAATTACTTTTGTTACACCTTTGAATATACGGTTGCATTAATTCACATCTATTATACTTCTTATATAATTTATAGAATACGATTTACTGCCGTCGACTCGTGAAAATACCTATTTATTATTTGACTAACCTATTGAAGTGAAATTTAAATACGTATCATATAACATTATTATGTTGTTCTCCACCAAAGGACGATGACTGGTTCGTACAAATTACACAAAATTCTCTGTCCTCATCGTGTTTAATGGTTGCACACTTTTAAAAAACCTTAACGAATATATTTTAACATAATAATATGTAAAAAAAATAAGCGTGAGAATAGGTTGGTATTATATAGTATATAATTAGAACACATCCGTGCAACCATCTTTTCAATTAACACGATATTTTGTTTAGTTAAATTGTATGTGCTATGAAATTTGAAATATGAAATGTTATCATTAGTGATTATATTCTGATTAGAGGTACCAAAAATGCTCATTTAATATTTAAATTTTGTGGTAATGACCAATAATTTTTAAATGTACATAAATATCATATTTTCGAATACTTGAGATTTGTTGCACCTTTTACTGTAGCGATATAAACTTCTATTTTTCAAATGAAAACCACCTTTGCTTACTTTAAATAATTATTTTTTGAAAATGTTTCTATATCTAAATAATAATTTGAATGAATATTTTCCAACTTGTTTAATTTTATATAGTAAGGATAATAGTCCATGATACTAACAGATATCTTGGGGTCCATGTCTGATTAATTTAGTGATTCATGCTCTAAAATATCTTAAAAAATGCATGCACTTATGCCCTTAAAAATGTACCCTATATGTTCTAATAATATGTAAAAGTACTTTGATATGTTATTAAAAATATTTTATTTTCTCATTAAAAAACAAAATAAAAATGAAAACTAATTTGTATTTATTTTTCTTTCTTTATATTTTTAATTTTTAAAGTTTACCTTAAAAAAAAAAAACAACAAATATCTCAATTATAAATGCATATTGTAACTAAAAATGTTCGAATATTTTTGTGTATAAATGAACAAAACTGTGTATTGAATAATTATTGAAAAACATGCAAACTTCTATAAGTCCCTATCTTTAATGGTTATGCATTGAATTAAAATAAGTATATGTAAATTTAACATTTGTTGGTAGTGTTTTATTAGTAATTATTCAGATAATAATTACGAATTGTAAATTGCTAATTGATTACAATATAGCTCATATATTATAATTTTCAAATCAATAAAATGAAACAATACTTGTATCCTTCATGTTTTATTGAATACACAACGTCTATTTTCAGAATTTAATTCAATGCGTGTAATAATTAATGTATTTTTATCCATTTCTATTATTATTTTCTTTTAGATATTTTTTATATATTATCAAAAGTTTACCATTGAAGAACCTCCAATCTTTTATAACATAATAAATAAAAATTATCATTTATCAGTTAAAATATCTTTCATAATATTTTCTATAAATTATTATTAAGTATTAACAGGTGATGGTATATTTGTCATTAAATTGTCTATCTAAATACTAATAAATATTAATGCATTAAAAAAATTACAATCAAATAATTTCTGACATAAGATTAAACATTACAATATAAAATAGATAGGAATGTATAAATAATTTTAATTTTTAACAAAATTAATTTTTTTTGATGTAAATATATTTAAAAGTCTTAACTTCTGTATTTTATTTTGATTTGATCTCTATTTTTTTTTTAGAAATATTTATATTTTTAGATGATAAAAATAAGTCCATTGCATTTTATTGTAGTTACTGGTATTATCATTTCAGGAAAATATTGTTTATATGAGCATTTTTTGAGTACAAATGAAAAAAAAAATGAGTAAATGATATCTCGTGTTCTGACTCCAACTGTGAAAACTGCATTGGGCGTATTCATTTAATTCGTAGCGTCAGGCTTGATTCATTGGATCTTTTTTAGAATGCAATATGTTGAACGACCTATTTTTTGTTCTACGACTTACATGTAATGCAGACAAATTATTTATGACAAAAAAACAAATTGACAATAAAATAATTCGAATTTGTCGGAAACTAATTTTACGTAACAATTTATGTTTTTTTAAAAATTTTTTTGTGATTCTGAAGAAGAAAATTGAAGCATTGTTACTGTCCTAAAAAGTAAGGATTGACAAAAAAAAAAAAACACATATTATTGTGAAATTAGTGACATATTTGTCTTCAGAATTTACATTTTCTGACAACACTCTATGTTACATAGGTAATCAAAATGTATCAATAATAAATTTGAGATAGAAATTATTTTAAAAAAGAGTGTTGTATAATTATACAATGCGTACTAAAATCTACATAGACACGTAGTATATATATATACTATAACGAATTGTTGACAAATTTAATAATACTTATCAATCATTTGTTCTGATGCGTCAGCAACGTCGTCTTGATTATCATCAAATTCGTTATTAATTTGTGTTTTAGAATAGTGAAATACAAGTGATGAGTGAAGAAATTTGTTCATTTGTTATCGGATTATGAGAAGCTAATGAATCCTTCAATTCATTTGTGTGACTTAAAATTTCAAGTACCTGCGGTTATACATTTTTGAGTTACAACAAAATAAGGAAACGTTTGATGATATTCAGCTTACTTGTGAATATCTAGTTTTGTCAAAACGTACCTTCACACTGCACGACGTAAATATTGTGATCGCTGAAACTGCAATGACGACGTACGGGGTTCGGTCGGAGTTTGTGAACCATGTGGCTGCGATGACACCAGCAGCCGTTGGCATGTGCATTACGTCAACAATTTTAATTAGTTGTTGTTATCATGGCAGCTCTATTGTTAGGTTTAGGTATGTATATTAACACGTAGTGTGTATATTGATTAAGTACAAACAGATGGGAGGGACGTGTGTTACATTTGTAAGTTATTTATTTACAAATCAAACACCCAAGGGAACATTATTATGAGGAGTTGTTTGAACCGATGGTTATTTTTCTTGAGGTGCGTCCCCTCGAGGAATTTCTTTAAAAGTATCTGAAGCAGAAGTGGATGGCAAAAGCTATATAATGTTTAAAAATATTTCCATTTCGAAAGTTGACTACTGTAAGAGGAAGCGTCTATTGCTAATATTTATATTACAAAACGTTATCATTCGTCAATCATGCATAAAAGTCTGGTTTATTGCACCTCTGGATTTAAACCTTATCAAGATCTGGCATTTTTCAAAAGATTTAATATGATATTAGTCTTTTGATAAAATAACATTTGAAATCACGATTAAAAAAATATATGGCCATTTGTGGAATTTATCCCAGAGGCAGTTGCGTTATCATTTTCGATTTACTCGTATTAGTGGGCACAAAAAGAAAAATGATAGTTGTTCTTAAGATGTTATTGAATACAGAAAAATATAATATAAATCGATATGTTTTAAACCCAAAAGAGTTTACTGGGATTTTAAATTAAATCCTTGGAGGTTTCATTTGTGTAAACTTAATACAAATTTTAAATGCTTTAATATAAATACTGACTTTCTTACGACGGATCCGTCAAAATAGAACGAAGATGAAAATTGTTATAAATCTACCAGCATTGTCGCTAAATATAAATATGTTTATAAAATATGATTATATTAAACCTATAGTGGAATATAAAGCAAAAATTACCCGAGATAAAAATCAAACAAAATATTTGCTCCGAAATGTAAGTGACTATCGCAATATTTCAATAAATACCTAGATTTCATGTAGATAACTGTTTTAAACAAATCGTTTAAAAAATATTAATTTTTGAATATATACAATAAACATTAATACAATTGTATGTTTAAAAAAATATTTTTAATGTGTACAATGCTAATTAATAATGTAATTATTTAAAAATATATATTAGTTTTATGAAAATATGTATCAGAATACTAATTATGTAAAATACTTTTTCAAATAAATTATATTCTTATTATTTTTTTGATATTGTTATTATTAGTTGTGCTATGCTTAAAATCTCTAAATAAAACTATGTTATTATCTAAAATAAAGTAGGGATTCGCAACTTGAGCCCTGTTGTGGCACTGATTATTTTTGTCTAATTAAAACTTTTTTTACAACGTTTTTATAAGTACTCAAACTAATCTAGGTATAAAATTAACATATTTCCAAAGTTGAGTTTTAAAAATTACCTTACTGGTCATGTAATTACTAGGTTTTTCCAAAACCAGACTTTGCCGGCTCCTAAATGTACACCGTCGGCAAGTGCAAGGTGTGGTTGCTATCGGTGCGTCCCTCCTCCTGCGACTTCATCGTCACAAACGCTTTAGGTCCAATGACTTTATTTATCCATACCGTTGTTGTTGCTGTTGCATTTTATTATTTATACACTAGTATAATATATTATTGTTTTATTTTTCCGACGAGTTTATGTTGGGATATAATTACGTGTGCAAAAGATAAAATACATGGTACAAACATTATCACAGTAGGTATATTATATGTAATATATTTTATAAGTGTGTGTGCGCACGACGCGTATTTTTTGTCCTGACTAAATGTTTTCTTTTTTTCCTATCCTCTCAACGACGAATAAAGTGCAGTTGTAGAGAAATGAAAAAAAACGGAGTGAAAAATAATCACGGTCAAGACTTAGACTCGCCACACGTTATTATTTTTACCTAGGTATATATTATTATATATACCGGCTACCATATATATGCGCGCGACACCGCAGCACTCGAAATAATTGACTCGTCTCATTTGCGACAAATGACTATATAGTATGTACAACACATATCTACCTACATCCACTGTACCTCCGTGTGCGGATATAACTTAGCCGTATATATGGATAAGCACGCAACGACCGACAGACCGTTAATAATCTTTTGAAACGTTCGACAAACCGAGTCTGTGGTGAATTTAACGACCTGTGAACTCTTAACGTCCGCCGCCGCCGTCATATTATTATTACACATCGTACCGTAAGTACCCACGCACGCACGCGCCCCAGACGACTGTAATTTGTCAGCCTCAGTAGGTGTGTGTTTGGAGAGGGAAGGGGAAAGCGGTGCCAAATGCATTGTATCTAGCGATAATCATTGCTCCGTGATTCGTACCGGCGAGAAATCTAGTCGGTAACCAGACCGAATCATTAATTAACTGAACGAGACACTATATCGTGATGAAGATATTAGGCTATGGACGTGTTTTAAAATGATTTCATAGACTTGGTCAAGGGCAATTTTTTGGAAAGTCTTTTGTATAATAATTATATGAAATCAGTTTCTGGTTACATAGTTAATAATCAAACATTTTTAGATTTGAGTAAATTTGAACTAGCAAGTTTGTTTAATGCCTACGGATGTTACACGTGATTGAAATATTATATATATATATATATATATAGGTAGATATGCTTATTATAATATTATACTATTTTAATGACAGTGAAAAATATTTGTGTGTCTGTTTTTTTCTCAATATTGTTCAATACGAATCGTGGTTAATATTTCATGTCTTGAGCCATATTTTCTACTTTTATTTTCAAATTGAACATCCGTGTATTATGGTTTACGTCATGTATTTTTAGTGCACAGATTTGAGTGAAAAGTTCTCAGATAAGTTATTACGTACAATGTTTGCTTATAAAATATTTACCATGACGTAAACATAAATCGGACAAATACAATATTTCTGAACTTTGATTGAGAAAAAAAAATATTTTACCATCTAATATTAAACAGTGCATATTATCATACATCCTGACATGTTCTCATATTATTCCATATATATTAATAATAGACTTGTATTTATAAAATAATATAATTTTTAACTAATAAATAAATGTATGCACATTATATACTTTAAAATTATCATTAACAATTATATAGTTTGTCCATTAAGTTTTTGTACATTGATAGTTAGGAAAAAAAATGTTATTTGTAATAACAATAGTTTTAACATGTTTTTATATGTTATTTATAAAATATGAATGTCAGAACTTTAATAATTAAAATTAGTGGTATCTACATAATTTCACTACTTAAATCTTAATAATAATTTGTTTTTTGCTTTATAATTTTTTGATTTGTATTCTACATTATTATCACGTACTTGTATTTAAATTGAAGAACTGTGTTAATACTAACACAAAACATTATAAACTTTTGTACCCTCACAAACTCAGGCTTCTGGATACATTTTTTTTCACATTTTTACTATATTATTTGAAATAATAATAAAGCAATCTATCTAAGAAAAAACGTATGTTTATCACAAGTCAAATTTAATAATATATATATTTAAAAAATATATATTTTTAACAATTGTAGATTAAAATACTAAATGCACTAAATATCTTAACTGTCGTTTGTTTTATAGTAAAATAAGTTTGAATATATATATATATATATATATATATAACAGATATTATAATGTATTAAGAATTATAAAATGCATTTAATGTTTGGAGTTATACGATTTTGGTATTTGTGACGTACACATTTAGACGTTTTGGCTATCAAAATTCTTACTTTGTATTAGATGAATATTATAAATATCTAACGTGTATGATAATATTTGAATAATAAAATAATGATTTACAGCCCTGTATGTATAATAAAATATGTAGATATATTTTTAACATCACAGCTCGTATCCCTTATATGTCAACCTTTATTTTAATAGTTGATTCTTTGACCGATAAAGTCCTGTCTACTGCTCTAAAATTTTCAGAAAATATTCAAAGTCTACGTAAATATGGGGCGACCGAATAGGTGCACACGCTCGTTGCTCGGTAACATAAATATAAATAAATAATTAATTTGTTCGGTTTTTTCTCTTTTTTTTTAAATTCTCACAACGATAAAGTAAAATTTACACGTTCATTTTATTTACGTCATATGACCGTCTACACGGTCAAATTTCAAATATTGAAAATCCACCAAGTAAATCCCGTTTTGATAAGTACTAAAAGTATAAGAGTATTCTTTAGTTGAAATTAAAGGAATTTAACCTACCCAAAAGTTTTTTGCGCCCTTCTAAAAACAACTATAACAATAATTTTAACATTTTCCTCCATAAATAATTTCCATAGAAAAGTACTTAAAATATTTTCTTGATAAAAATAATACATATTTTTACTAAACATAGAACTCGACATTTTCATGAAACAAATTCGTGAGCTGCTTGCCATTATTTCAACAATAAACAATTACATAAAATACGAACTAAAAACCAGTGGTGTTCATCATATCGATATAATATTAATAAAAATGTAAACAGATGTATGCTTACTATGCGTATAAAAAAGTAATCTAGAGTATTATTGAAATGCTATAAAATATTGAATTATTATTGTTATTAGGTTTTTGTTTTTAAATGTAATTCCCCTTTCCTTCTAAAGATTCAGAATTGTATCAAAATTTTTTGTATGTTTATTTTGGCATCAGGCCGATAGATTTGAATAATTGATATAATATGTTATTAAATTCTGTGGTACCTAATTGGTTACGTTTGATCCCTGTGGGAACATCGATCGTATGGCAAATAGCGATTTTATCCTACATTAAATACTTTGTGAAATTATGCACGCATACTTAACTAGATAATGTAAATGTAACGTATCCAATTATAGAAAATAAAACAATTTACAATTGTATACGAATCGAGAACCAAGGTGATAGCATTGTTGGAATTTCAACTTATAATAAATAGTAATTACTATATAATTTGTTACATTTATTATGTATTTGATAATTTAATTTGAATACCTCATTTATGTAAACAATATAATAATAAATAAGTCAACGATGAGATAAAATGAACTTGTCTGTCTTAAATCGTGTTACATAAAAATATATTATCTATATAATATATAGGTACGCTATCTATCTAAATTACTAATATTATGGCTTATGGTTAAAAATGATTGTGACGTAAATGGCTTTTTGTGTTTTAGAAAGTTATCTTTAAGATAATAGACAGTGAAAATGTGATTCTCCTGTATATCAATCACTTAAAATAAAATGAAATCATAAGATGCACTGCAGCTGTAATACGTAGCTAGGAACCAAAAAACGTAAATAAAAACTTTCACGTTCATGCGAACGTTTTTATCACCACGAAACTATATAAACCAAAACTAGTGTTTTCCATTGCACTTTGTATCGCCAAAATATACTCCTTTAATGGCACACCGCAAACAGAATCTAAGTACTTGAAAGTATTGTGTCTTTCAGTTGACTAAGATATTCAAAAACTCAGATTTGAATAAATGCATTAATATAAAGTATAAAATGATAATGGGCATACTTGATGAATCTTCTATTATGTATTGTTTGCGTTCAATACAGCTGCATTAATCAAGTCGCTTATAGTGTTTATATTTATGCATTTTTTTTGTTATATAATATATTGATCCAAATAACCGGAATTAAACGCACCTAGAAAACTAATAAATTTCCTCACAAAGCTGAATTCCGCCAGATAATTGAATCAACATTAATCTTAGTAAATCAATGTATAAATATAAATTTATAGATAAAAGTAATGTAATGGAAAATAATGTAATTATCGGCTAACCGAACTTTGCAGTTGATACCATAACACAATAACAATAAAATAAGAATATATATATATATATATATATATATATATATATATATTTATATATTGATCCTTTAGAATATAATAATAGTTACGTACTGTTTTTCGTATTATACAAGATAAAAGATACAAAATTGAGCCTGCACCGTATTGCAAATTAAATATATATATATATATATATATGTTTTAACACAAAAGTATATTGCATATTTAATTTGGAGTTGCATACCGTGCTATGCAACAGTGTTGATATAAAATTTAGTTTAACATTTTGTATGTAGATTTTTATTTTTGGCTATTATATTTCCGCGTATAACAATAACTTACTAAGCCTTAATATAGGACAATGTTTATAATTAAATACAGCTATAGTACTACATTTAGAACCCTTGAATTCCGTTGAAGTATGCAGATATTATAATGCGTTGAAAATGTTTAACATAAATTGAGTATTACGAATTCTGACCCAATTACCATATTAATGGAATATTTTTTTCCATTTTCATTGGGATAAGGTTCGGTTTAATTTTATCCTATATAGAAATTTCAAAATATTTTAGTATTCACCGAAATTACAATTTAGGCAAATCATTTTTTGAAACTATTTAATTCGGACATTCGGTTAAGGTAGATACCATCAAAAAAAAAAAAAAAAAAAAACGTCTCTATCGATTATTTGGCTCGTCTTATGAATTCTGTTTAGTATACCGCTACTTATTATATTTTATATTGATATCATTCGTAAATGATTATGTATAAGATTGATGATCATGAAATCATTTATTATCATTTATTATTATAGAATCAATATTTTAAGTTATCAAATAATGTTGTAACAACGTATGAAGCTGTTGTAGATTGGCATTTACAATGTATATACACATACACAAAAAAAAAATAATAATAATGCATTGATATATATCAGATATTCTCGAAAATGTAGGTACAATTAATATTATAATAAAAAAAATAATTAAGTAAACTACATTAGTTATCTACTGATATTTTGAATTTATTTTATTATTTATAGAACGATTTATTATTAATAAGATAACACAAGTAAAAAATACATCCGGAATCATTGTCGTTCCTTAAAATATATAAAATGAGAACATTTCTATTCCATCGATATTGAATACAAATTCATTAAAAAAAAAAAAGAAAATTGCCTAGTTATTTCGGTATTTACGTTCGTCCGGTTTTGATACATTTTTTACTGGATTAGTGTTAAATTATATTTGGAACAGATTCATTGGGTGAGTTTATTAGAGGTGTATGTTATCTTTTCATAAATGAGTGATTAATCATCGTAATTTAAAAATGATTCTGAACTGAACACAGTGCGTAATGGATTTTAACCAAATGCGTTCGGCGGTTTTCGCTAAATAATGGAAATTTTCCAATTTTGACATAACCAAATTATAGAAAGTATAATTTACGATTTTTTGTACTAACCAAAAATAATTATTCGTATATTGATTGCATGTTTATGGCTTTCATATTGATTTCCAAGCATACATATAAACTTCTTGTAGTGACAGTTTTATATTAAATTTTACAGTATTAAATTTTAAAAAAAAGAAAAAAGACGGTATCGCTGATGTTGTAGATGTGGGTTTGAGTATACCGAATATTTGAATAGAGCAATGTAATGGCTATGTAATGCTATGTAGAGCTATGTAATGGCTAAATTTTTGTAGAAAACTAGTTATGCGTAAAAATTCTTACTTTTCCTAATTGTTTTATAATTTTCCCAATTATTAGGAAAAGTGCTAGGCATTTTTTTACTTTTGATTCCCCCCCCCTTGCATCATTATTACGCATTATTGCATTAAAAGGCATTTTTAGTTATTTTTTTAAGCATTTTTTCTTTTTATAGCTTTTATAGAATTTATATCCCAATTCTAGTTGTTACATTTGGGAATTTTAAAATTATTAATAAATAAAAATAAAAAAAGGTAATTCTATTTTTCCTAACTACAAATTATTAAAAATGTAATATCTAAAACACATCTACGTTCCAATAATTAATCAAAAACAATCTTTACAAAAATCATTTTAACAGTCATTTTAGCTACAAGATAATAATTGTGGAATTAATGCAAATAAAAATGTACGTTGCATACAATCTGCCGAATCCCCCTTTTATTCAAGGATATGTTGAACTAATGTACAATAAAGCAACTTGACAGTTGATTTCTGCTTTTAATGCCTTCCCAATCTTATAACAAAACCATGAAACTTCAAAGTTCAAAACTATATAACTTGTGGTTACAGTAATTTACTTATAACTTTAATACGCTAAGTGAGAAAAACAATTTTGAATGTTTAACATTTTGAGTCATTATATGAAAATGTAGTTTTTTGATCATAAAATATAACTTAACAATATTAAAGATACTAAATTTGTAATTTATTTTTATTTTTATGTTTATATGATATTTTGTTAGTTTTTGAAAGTGTTAGGGGTTTTTGAAAGTTTGATATTAGTTTTAGAAATATATTATGTATAAAACGATAAATGATTATTAATATTTTTATTTTATAAAAAAAAAGTTTTATTAGTAATACTTTAAAATTTTTAAAATTCCATAAAATTAATGCACGCTTTCAAAACTGGAATTAACTGTGGGATTTTTTTCTTTTTTATGTATTTGATGAACCAGGTACTTACTTTTAATTTTTAATCTAAAAAACTTAATTTTTTTGAACTAAAAACTTAAGATGAGTCGAGTATAGTTGTATCTAAATTTTAAAAAAACATTGGACTCTTATTAATTCTTTAAATTGTATTTTTATTAAATTAAGATTATATCATAATAATAAATTATTTATTGACACTATATTATTTGTTTTATATATTAGACGATTTGAATCGGATTTACAAATATATATAATATGAAATATATTTTATTTTGGAAAAATGTTTAAAAAATATTTAAAATAAATAATATGTATTTTCTAACAAATGCACTTTCAAGTAGTACTATTTGAGATTTATGAAAATGTTCTATCTCGTATTCTGTAAAAAAATATATAAGTACGTATAAATAACCTAAAACATTTGCATGTCTAGGTACGTCGGTGAAAATATTACAAATTGAAAAATGACTGAGAAATTGAATTTATACAGCGACTACATATATATTTCTATCACAACGTTACCAAAATCGTCTATAGAACACACGAGTATAGAGTACAAAGCAGAGTACCTACAGAGAGTTATATATATTTGTAAAGGAGCGTATCTTTTATAATTTCCTTTGACCTCCAACTTCATCACCCGGAAAATAAATAAATGGATTCTCATTCATGAATATAATTGTTGTTGTAAATGTTTGAACCTTTGCTTTGCAAGTTAAATATTTTAATTATCAAAATATATGTCCATACTTTTATAGTTTAAAATTCCGCGATACTACGTAGTAATGAAATTTAAATAGTTTTAAGAACTATTTATTATTAAGATTTCGAAGCGAATTAATTTAGGTTTTGTGTTCATTAATTTATAATAGAATTTATACATAATAAGTCTTAAGAAATACATTTAAAATGCACAAAAATGCACGTACATTTCCAACAAACACATTAAAAAATTAAGAATAATTTTAAAAATCAATGAAATATCAAAATTTAAAAAATATAAAAATGTATTAAATCTTGTTGAATAGAAGAAAACTTATTTGTTAGTACCTATATTTAGATTTCAAACAAATTAAATAATTGAATTTATCATACGATAATTCAAACTTTGTGCTAGAAAAGCTAAATCTTACATTATTCTAAAAAAATATTTTTTTTAAAAATGTATAACACTAATAATATATATATATATATATATATATATATATATACATAAACAAGGTGCGTTGTAAATATTATCTTAATATTAAACTGATTTTGACACAGTCATATATTTTAATAAAAGAGTATATAATAGAATTTTGTGTCGAGATAATTTAAAAATAAATCGTTTTGTAAAATTATTCAATTTTCCAAATAAAATCTAGCATAAAACAGATTCTAAGTAAAGAATATTAGTGGATCAATGTCTACTTCCAAGGATAGTTATGTTATATATTATTATATTATAATAAATATTTTTAAAATTTTGGTAAAGTAGATAAGACTATTTTTTACCAGAAAATAATATAGCTTTATAAGTCAATACTGATTCATAGTATTATGTTGTGAATAGATTTGTGTTAGAAATAGCTTATAATTTATATATATATATATTTATAAAATTTAAATTTGATACATTTTGTAGAGGTTTTATTGAGGTAAATTTAAATAAAAATGTGTACGAAATAAATTGTTTTCAAAATTTAAGTGACAAAAACTAATCTTATTATAGTATGTTCACAATTTAATATATTTGAGGAGAAATTCAAACAAAAATTACTCAAGTTTATAATTAAAATTGAGCTGAAGCAACAAATTTTTTCATGCATTTAGACCTTTAAGTGAAAGAAAATTAAACATACTTCTAATACAGTGGTTTTCAAACTTTTATTTAACATGACACACCGTGCTCTTTAAAATATTTTTACTGCACATTGACCTTTTTTTTGGTCTAAATAAGTAGATAAACAAAATGGTTTTGAATTATAACAATATACATTTAATTAGAAATGTGTGCTTGATGGGCTAACAAATTTTTATTAATTATAATTATATTGTATTAATTATTAAATTTATTTATAAAAAAGAAGTGTAGTTGGTACATACATTTAATGAAAAATGTGTTTCTGATGAGCGTTTCAAATATCTTGGACGAATAGTTGACAGACATACTCACATTTCTTCTTCCACTAAATTTATTTTTCTCGTTTTTTATTTTTTATATTTGTAAGCGTTGGAAACCCTTGTTCACAAAGATATGAAGTTGAAAACGGCAATAGAATAGTCAATGCTTTTATAGATATTTCTGGATAATCTTTAGAAACACATATCCAAAATTTATTGAACGTAATCTCTTTGAATTTCAACAGCAATGTTCGATCATTTTAATTAAACAGAGTTTTTCTTTTTTGGTAAATTTTAAATCAACCATGTCACTAATAGACATATTGAAAGGGTTTCGTACCCAGTCGTAATTTTTAATATTAATACTTGGAAAACATTTATTGATTTTTACTTCCAACAGTGCGACAGACTCAACTACTAATGACAAAATGTTGTCATCCACAACTAGCAAAGTAGTATGTGGAAATATAATTAAATTACCTCGATTAACTTTAGTTTTCTATAAATTCAATTTTTCGATGAAGCCATAATTTTGTCTGACAATGTGAGTATATTTCCATTACAAACTTGTATACTTGAATTTAGTTTATTAAAATGCTCAAATAAATCAGTTAAGAAAGATAACATTGCCCACCACTCTTTATCCCCAAGATAGTTGAATTCAGATTCTTCCATAATCAAAAATACAAGTAACTCATCTCTCAAATTGTAAAATCGTGATGAAATATTGCTCATACAAAGCCATCTTACTGTTCTGTATAAAATTAATCTTGAATTGTCAGTATCCATCTCTTCATATTTTTTTTTCGAATAGTCTTGATTTAAGAGGTCGGCTCTTAATAAAATGTATGACTTTTACAACTTGATCAAGTATATTTTGTAAGTCACTTATTAATGATTTTGCTACTAAAGTCTCTCTAAGAAGAAAACAATGGGTAAAAATAATATTTGAATTTTTTTTTCTTGACTAAAGAAATGACACCTTTTATTGAGCCAGTCATTGAAGGAGCCATTAGTATATATTCCGATACAATTGTTCCATGATAAATTTACTGATAATAAATGTTCGTCCAAAATTTTAAAAATATCTTCACCTTGCATTGTTTCGGGCAATGTTTTACAACAAAAAAAGTTTTCGTTAATATCATCATCAACTACCATACGTACAAAATCCAAAAGTTGAGCTTTGTCACTTATATTTGTAGATTCGACTACTTGTAGCGCAAACAAGAAAGAATCACGTAACATATTTAATACTTGCTACTCAACATATTCGGTCATGTCGTTTATGCGCCTACTAATTGTATTATCAGATAAAGAAATTTTCAATATTTCTTGTTCAGCTTTTATTCCAAAGAATATTTTCATAATTTAATTGCAAGCAGGTAAAATTAACTGTTCACCTATTGTATGTGGTTTCATTGTTTTAACCACAAGCTCTGCAACTACATAACTCGCTTTTTAAGATTTATCAGAAATCTTCACAAGTTTTGTCATATTTTTACTTTGTTCAGTTTGTAAATTTTAATAAACGTTGAAAATATGTTATATTTTTGTCGATAAAATGTAAATGTTTAGTAGACAAATGACGCTTCAGTTTACTGGGCACCATTGTTTTATTCGACAATTTTTCATCACATACGAAGCACCATGGACGAGGATCACCAGTACAAGAAAATCCTATTTTTAAGTAATCTTCGTGATACTGACAAATATCAGTGTTTTGGTTTTTTTTTGTAGTTGATTTACTGAAAAATTAATGTCAACGGAACAAGTAAAAAATTTATCCATGATTATAATTATATGTATATGACATGTAAATGAAAATCACAAATGTAATTTTTTTAAATACTAGTATGCTATTACGATAGAATTATGTGACAAACTACACTACGAATACGGCATAAACGTGTGTGTAAGTCGGTCACAACAAATATACTGCGTGGGATCTAATAATATTACGTATAGGATATACATTTTATAGTTCAATAGTTATCTAAGATTACTTATCTTAATCACTTTATTGATTTTTTCTACAAACTATCGATTTATTAATATATAAATATAGCAAATGTATAATGATAAAACGTATTTATTTTGTTATATCACAATTCAACGCAATCGGTTATTTATGGAAAATATTTTTCTGAAGATCGCGGCACACTTAGTAAATGTTCGCGGTACACCAGTGTGCTGCGGCACCCAGTTTGAAAACTACTGTTCTAGTAGCTCAATTTTGAAAACTGAATTTGGTTTATAATAATCTTTTCTAGGTTTGCATTGAAGTGGATTTTTACATTTTTCATTTCGTCACTATTTAAAACTAAGTCAAGTTTAAGTTTATTTTGAGAAAAATATAAACTTTCTATGCATTATACTATATTAACTAAAAATAAAGCCATATGTCTATTTTCGAACAAACCTTATAAAATAGATTAACAAATACAATTATTTATTCAAAACTAATATAAGTTGATTGAAACAAGGTAAAATTGTCTTTCTCTTTTGGTACTTTTTACATCAAAATTGTGCTCGAGAGCCGGAGCAAAAGTATTTTTTTTTTTTTTGTGTAAAGCTATGTAACTTGTGTTTGAGATGAAATACTAGTCTGAAAAATTTAAACAGTATATTGAAGGATCGAAAATCGCCTCTGATGCTTAAGAGAGATAACTTTTAAAATTTGTAATACTTTTATTTCGTATGTTAGTCGATGGACGGGCAGTAGCTTGACAAAAATGATAACACACACACTAATTTTTATTTACTACTTACAAATTTACACAGATCAAATGTACGTATCATATAAATTGCCCGAATATTACTCCTTAAAACATGCTGCTCTCCAACTCCTTTAAGATGTAACTCTATTTGAACGATTTGTGTATAACATATTTAACAGTGTTCATAATAATATCATAGTGTGCACCAGTGGTCAGTTAATACAGTTATAATATGGGAAGTTTGACAATAAGTTATTGCTCGGCAAAGAAATGTTGTTTTAATAGTGTGTTTACAGTGTGAGATAAGATAATAGTAACACAATTATTATTATTCTATCACCGCCGTCATGTACCATGTGGTTTCTACACACCTATGACCCTAAATTGCATACTCCGAGCGCCGTGTTACTTTTAATCGCGACGTAAGATAATTTGTTCGTGAAATTTATTTCACAATATTATCATCGAAATCATGGTAAGTGTTGGTAAAAATGTTGCGAAAATCCCCTTTAGACAAATTCAAGGTATTGTACCGATGTTCTCCAAACACACTTGCAGTGGACCGCGGAAGTCCACCCTACAAAGGTATTTTTGTATAGTGTCGTGTGACTTTAATTTACAATCTCAGTTGTTTACACGTATATTACAATGTGATGTTAGGGTCAGCAAGTACGTCTCGATATGGTCCCCGGCGGATAAAACGATAAGAGTGTACGTAGTATGTTGAGTTGGGTCATATCGTGGATGTATTCTATGTGTGTCAGAATCGTACGTTATAATAATAGGTATATAACAACGGTCGTAGATGCCATTTCAGTCCTGTGCATTATTGTCCACTGCTCGTGGTCACCGGGTGTGAGATGCTTAAATGTTTGTCAACCGTTTACTTACAATTGGCGTTGCTGCGAAATTAAAGTAAATAAATAAAACATGGCAGTATTATCTATATAATCCTTATAAATGGACGAAATGAGCGACGGTGATAATACTTAACTTCAACCGCAGAATATAAAAATAATGTGCTCATATAAAATTGCATTAAAATTGTACATATGAAGTGCATGTCGACATGTTATTGTAACCTTTAAGTATCGTCCTCGCTGTGGAGAGTAGTGGCAATGAGCTCGCAACCAACAAATCATTGGACAGTGACGTGTTAAGGTGTAACATAGTATTATAATAGTTCAAAATTATTATATTATTACCTATAATTAAATAATATTCTCACATTTAAATACAAAAATCTATATTATTGAGTATTTGTGTTAGTACATTTTAGAAAACAAAAAATATAATTCTCTGTAATCAAAGAAATAAGCGTTTTAAATAAATTTGTTTTTTTAACTTTCATATAATTTAAATTTTTATAAATATCTAATAAATAAATTATAAAATACATTTTCTCCAATTTGATGTTGTTCTTTTTCTATCGTTTTCTTATCGAGTTTGGTTTTATTATTTAAATTTAATTTGTAATTTTTAAAGAAAAAAGTTGTAATTTTAACTGCGCAGGATGTATATAAATTATAACGTGTATTCTATATTTTATATAATAACGTTTTACTTTATTAAATTTTTCTTGTGTACGTGTTATCTTTTCTACGTATTTTTTATAGTTGGTAATTTTCCATACGAAATTCTCATCAGTGTGAATATTGAAGACAGCTTGCAAGCTGTATGATACTGAATATATTTTATTATAAAATATAACATAGTTGCATGCACACTTGGTGTATAGGTACGCATAATATTCAATTTCTATAGCTTTAGAAAATATTAATATTACTTATTTATTTTTATATATTAGTGAAGCAATTAGTACAACAATAATCTTCTAAGCCTTATATTTTCTATGACAAATATTATATTGTAATATCAGAATACGATTATATATTTATAAATCGATTTATGTACGTCATAATAAAAACCCCACAATAAAATAAATTTGATGATAAATCTAACAAAGTTTAACGACTTATTTTTAATGTCAACATTATTAATCGATAAATATAATAAGTGGTGTATAAGTTATTATACATGGATGTCAGGTAATCTTAGAAATACAAATCTAGACGTAAACTTTACTAGTTACACTATAAATACTTATTAATGTTGATTTAGTAATTATGTTTTAAAAGGTAATTGATGCCGTTTAAAATGTAAAATACGATAAATAAATTTATTTTTCTGAAACACACTCAGCCTAAAAAAAAATAATAATTAATACCATCTACATTCCACAAAAAGTGGTAGTTGGACAACATGAGTAATTATATGAATTTTATAATTGTAAGAGTTATAAAGTTTGTATAAGAATATAAAAATGAAAGAAAAATATAATAAGCGTTACTAAATGTTTTTTTTCAGCAAACCTATTTATTATGCTGGAATTATGAATTTTTTTTAAATTAAATTTTTATTTTTGATCTGTTTACGCGCTTGAACAAATTTATTTTTTACCGACATTAATCGGACCTTTTCTAGAATAATGCGTCGAATAGAGACAATAATAATCCTTTTAGATATTCAGGTTAACCAAAACAATATTTCTTAGTTGTAACAAACATAATTATGGTTATATTATTATGATTATGAAGTAACACTATCATTCTAATAATATCAATTCTTTTACTCATACTACACGAAACTTTTTTCTACAAAAAATGGTTGTTACAATAAAATTGGAAACCATTTACAAAAAATGTTTTGGATAATAGAATAATAATTAATATTATGTCTAATCTAAATAAATATCATCTAGTAATATGTTTGTAGAATTCAAAACGGTAGAGGCCATGAGCAAATGAGCAAATGGCAATGAATACTTCGCGATGAGTGAATAGACATAACTGAAGTCATCTGAAGTGTATTCCATAAAAATCCCATTATTTTTTGTGACTATTTATTTATAAAAGTAAAAAATATAAGAAACCGTGCAATAAAAAAAATCGGATATGTCTGTATTTCGGTTACGGATGAATGACGTGTAAATACGTCTAATACGAAGTTCGATAAGATATCGTTTTATTATTATTAATTTCGGGAAGGAAGGAAGGAAGGAAGGTAGAAATAAACAGTAAAAAATACTTCTGTGATCGAGAACAATACACTGAATCGGAGGACTAGGGTGTCGAATAACCACGAAAAAAGATTTATAAATCGTTTAAAATATAGTTTGGCTACTTTACTTACAATACGGTGGTCCTTATGAAGCGTGTCGTTAGAAAAATAATAAAAAAAATAGAAGTGTTGCGAAATTAGCACGATAGACTCGAGATTGGAATACTTTTAGTATTTGATGCTTTTGCGACCCCTAAAATCGTTTGACATATAAAGTAAAGCAACCCCAAAAAAAATCTCAACGTCGATGACGTCACATCCAAATGTGTTGTCTCTGTCAGTATTATACTTTCGTACTGTCCAAGATAGATTATTCTATGATTTTTTTATATATACCAATATACTATATTGTAATAAATAAATTACTCATTTTTTTATAAAAACTTATAAGTATTATAGACACAAATACTTTACCTATCTCAGTGTTTAAATAAATTTTGAGAGGTAAATGCTAATCATTTTTTTAAAATAAAATTGTAAATTTTATAATTTATATATTACTTTTCAATCAAATGTTATTCTAGTTGAAAGTAATTACTTTAAACATTTTTTTTTTACATGTCAAAAATCGCACAAAAATATGTTAAACAACCGATGTTGGCATTAGATATGTTTCGATCTTATTATACAAAATTATATTAAAGACTATTGTGGTCATTTTTCGTTAGTTTTTTTTTTCAAAGAGTGACCAAAACTATTCGTTGCAAAAGATTTTAAAAACAAACTTTACCAAATAAACATGAAATATTTGCAGAGTAAAGTAATTGTTTAGTGTTCAGATAAACATGACAGAAGAATATAAATAAAAGAACACTATATGTACTTGTATAGACACGTACTTAAATAAATTATAAAGATAAACTAATACAGTTATGTGAAAACTTAATTCGTGTATTGGTTTAATAAGTTGAATTAGGAAATTTTAAATATTATTTCAATAAAATATTTCGATTTATTTTTAGAAAATGTTTTAATTAGTTTTGTAATAACATAAATCTTTAATTAGGTTAATGTTTTTATAATATTTTTATATTTAACTATAAATGTATTTAATATAATTATGTATTTGCACTCATCAGTACAAAATTATACATAATTTTAATTCTTATTACTGTATTTAGCATTTTATATTTCTCTTATAAATAAAATCTGTATAAAATATAAATTTATGGATAGTTATAACTTTTTAATTATAAATATATTATTTTATTATTGTAGATACTTATGATATATATGGCAAAAATATAATTTTAATGTAAATAATGTTTATACGCAAAAGAAAATGTAAGTTCTCTTAATGGCACACACTACATTAATGTTTCTATGTTATTGTAAATGCATTAGTAAATGTATACATACACACACACACACACACACACACACACACACACACACACACACACACACACACACATATATATATTAAAATACTAAAAATGTTACTTGTAAATAGCCAAGAATAATATTAAACACGAATAAATTAGCATTTATCAACCCTCTGTTGATTTCAATCTTAAACCAACAAATATTAGCACCTCTCCGAACTTCCTAAGATTTACATAATTAAACATATTATGCAATGTTTTATAAAGACAAATAAAGTGTAATTCGAACGTATTTTTGTAACTATGATAAATTAACTTGAGTGTAATATTACTTTTGGTCCAAATGTGAACGAAACGTTTATTTTCAAAGCAGTATAGAATGCACATATAACATTATGTTACATATTATATAGGATACACTATCGATTTTCAAAGGACTATAACTCTATACATTTTTTACCCTTTTTCCACCTATTATTGTGTATACGCAATTCCTTAAACAAATAATATTCGATTCAGGTAAAAGAAAACACGAGTATTTACTTTTCAAAGCTTTCGTCGTTTATTTTCGTCACACGCCAAAAAAGAATTTTCATAAAAGCATATATACTAAAAAAAAAAACCAAGTGTTATGTTTTTATCTTTTTTATAGGCTCAAAATCTTCAAGCTTCGGACAAGTACGAAATGCAAATGTACAGAACCAATTATAAGTATGTCTACTCATAACGTTCTTTTATGTTGAAGCATTATTAAATAGGTGAATGTATTATTATTACAAAGAACTTTAGCCGCTCTTTGTAGAAAAAATCAAAAAAATTCGACATTCTATTTGAACTTTAAATAATTTCTCGTTGTCTTGAAAAAAACTTGAATAACTATTTTTTTAGCCAAATTATTTCAGTTGGATTCCAAAGTTCTTCTTAAAATATTTTACAGAAAACAATATTATGTTCCAATCATATTTACAATAGTTCATCATAAATTGCACGTCATATTAATGTTTTAATGAGAATGTGTGGGATCCATGTAATAGAGTTCCAACAATATTAAATTAATTTCAATTGTATATTGGAAATATAGGTAGTATAATAATATATTTACTTGAAATATAAAAAAAAATTGTTAACATATATTTGAAACAAATGTACGTTATTATTTTCAAACAAAACTGTCAGAAAAATATCACACAGTGTTAGAACATTTTAAATATTCATATTTATATTTTATTACTTTTATCCAAATATATTTTAAACTTCTTAAAGAGGTATAAGGAGCTTTAAAGAAGCAAAGTCTTCTGTACAAAAATTAAAATTGTAAATATAATCCATTATTATGCCGTTATTAATTTCTGAATTATTATTAATTAGTTTAATATGATAGTACATATTTAATATCAAATTCAACTTTTGGAATATAAAAATAAAGTATTCGTTGGTTTTAAATCTAATTTTATATTTATTTATTAAAAAAATTATATTATAATTTCTGTTTTAAATCAGTTTAGCGATCTATGACTGCATTAGTAGATTATTATCATACCAACATGCAATGCCAAATAAATCAGATAGGTATTTAAATGCATTATTATTATTATTTATTTTTTTATTGATTTTAAAATACATTGGAAATTTGGCTATTAATATAATATGTACATTTGTGCTTACAATTTATAGATTTTTTAAGAAATGAAATTATATTATTTATATCTCGCGGTCCTAGAGCTTGGCATATTTGTTTTGAGATGTGGAATTGGTTGCGGTGATCTTGATATTTTTGACATTCGGTGATTATATGGTTGACCATTAATGGAGTCATGTGTCGCATAATGGGAGTTCATCTTGATTTATCAAGAAGCTGTGCGTTAGGTGTGTGTATGTTACATTCAGAATCAGTTAATTATGGTTTATCATTTTCTAAGATATTGAGTCGATTGCATTGAATGCTTCGTGATCAGCTCTTTTGTTTCTTGAAATGCCTATAGTTATTTTAAAACTTTAACAGTCATATGTATTTTAAAAAGTACGAACAATTATATAAAACTAGCAAGAAAATGTGTATAGCTATCAATTTGCATTATGTGTTCAACGCGAAATAATCTCATAACACCGAAAAAACTTATTAATTAATAATATATAATTTACTGAATAGTAATTCCACAAAAAACTACTTTATTTTAAGTGCTTGGGTAATTAATTGCCTAACAACTTTAAATAACCATAAATATTCGTAAGAATACCTTTCTTATTTTGTAAATTGAAGTTCATGGATATAAATAAGATACTTACATAATATGTAATAATATATTAAACTACACAATGTTTATTTATTTTGTATTAGTGTAAATAAACTCAAAACAGTCATAACAAATTTTTATTTAGGTTTTATTGCTATTTTAAGATTTGGATTTATCATTTTGTAAACATAGTATTTACAATACAGTTTATACCTGATTTGCCTACATTAATTTAGAATTTAAATAATTAATTAGGTAATCAACGATGGTTGTTTTACATATTAAATAAATATATACATATTGACATTATTCATGATATTGTCTTACCAAATAAATTGATTTGTCTTCTAAGAAATAATATTAATCTCTTTTGTCTCATCACTGATGTAAATATTTGCTTGCATTATAATATTATATACATATTGACAAACAAAGTTAGTCTTATAGAACCATAATGGATTAATCAAAATTGTAGGTAACTACTTAATCTATGTTCATTATTTTTACGTTTTATGAAACGAGATTTCGTTATTAAATTTAATTTATGTACATTTTGGAATTATATTTTTTCAAACATTTTAATTTTAAAATACTTTTTTTCTATTATTAAACACACATGTTAAACATTTTTTGCAAAACATATTTCTTATCTTAGATCTTAATAGATTCTGATAATTATATTTAATTTTTAATGTCAAAAATAACCTACAAGAGATATTTATAAAGATTTGTTGATATATTATAATATAATTTAATAACTTTAAATATGGAGTTTTAATGTTGAAAGATATTTTAAAAGTTTTTTTTTTTAATTTCAGTAAACTTTGACCACTTTGAAATTTTGAGAGCAATCGGCAAAGGCAGTTTTGGTAAAGTAAGTATTAACAATATCTTATAAATTATATGTTGTAACTATGTTTATAGTTTAATTGTAAAAATTGTGTAAAAATTAAAATATAATCAACATGTAGTGACTAATTACTTATGTTTTGATGTTATATGTTATTAATGAAATAAATATATCATTTAACCTGTATAATATGACGATAATGTAGGTAATAGGATATATCTATCTAATTTTGAAAAACAACGAAAAATATATGAAAAAGCAATTTATAAATCTCGTATTTAATTATCAATTATCATTGTGGTGAGCTCAACTTAAAAATAAATATCAATATAACCTAGTTTTTTTTTAATTGTCCACTAGTGTAGAAGAATTTAATATAATCTAGTGCATTACTACACTAATATATATTTTTGAAGAATTATATGTATAATGATATCAATAAACTATTTTAATACTACTTATTTTCAATTTACTAAACCGTTAGATTCATATTACAATCGATGACATTTTATGTTTTGTTTGAGCTCGGTCCTTATTGATTGTTAAACGTTTTTTTTTTCCATTACAACCGAACTTGTTGAATGATTAGTTTTTGGAAACGACGCTGTCGTCTTTTTCTTGTAGTTAACGATAATAACAAGCTACACAAATGTTCCTAAATAAAAATATATATTATTGTAACAACCACGAATCATATAAAAAATATTTTACATTTAACAAATTATACTTTTAAGCCTATGCCTAACCTGAAAATATATTTGTTTTAAAGAATTTGATTTTGTAATTTACCTCTAAGTTACTTTTAAGTGGCATTAGATGGCAGAAATGTAAAAGAATAAAGTAGCTCAATAAGGCCTCATAAATATTTATATAAATATACAAATCTGAGAATCGATTACGTATAAGAAAACAAAACATTTTAATACCACAAGTTTGCTTTATATTGAACATGAGTAATGTTTTATTCATACACCATTATGATTTATACTAAAAAAAAGTTATTTTAAATTATCAAGTCATGCTATTCATCTTTTTGGTTTAAAAAAAAAAATCCACAAAGAATGTAAACAGAACGTTTGTGAAAAAATTTAATACGATTTTTAAAATTTAATTGTTTGTCTTCAAAATTGCTTAATTTTTGTAGTTTAAGTATTTTTACTAAAAATCAAAACCATAGGATTTCCACAATTTTAATACTTGTTTAAAAAAATTAACTTTCAAGGTTTAAAACTCTAAAGTAAGATATACATATTCAATTCTCATAGGTAACTAATGAAGTAAACTATGTTATATAAATCTTAAAATTAGATAAGATTATAACTAAACTCAAAAATATAAAAGCATCTACGAAATATTATTCAAAGAATATTATGTTTAATTGGAATTAATTAATCAATAAACAGTTTTAATTATTATTTAATAAAGAAAAAATGTATAAGAAATTATTATAATTGCGATGGACTGTGAATTAATTATTAACATTATTAACTGGCAAAGTATGATTAAATAAATTATAGTTCAGTTGTTTTGAAAACAAGAGCTTGTTAGTTCAATTCATACATTTCTAATCTCAAAAAGTTCAATTTCGTATTTATTTATTGTGTTCTACCAGAATAATGTAGTTTTAATGTATAATAAATGAGGCTTTTTCATTATCCCCAAAAAGTTATTTGTTTTACTTTGTACATAAAAATAATACAAGCGTTTTAGTTTAAATGAACTGTGTTTATGAAAACATAAAATTCATTATCAACGTACCAAATTATTTATTGTCGAATATAAAATAAATATTTATTTTAAGTAAAATTATTAAATTAATTTTTTTATAACATTTTCCATTTTCAGTCTTATAGAAAATAATTTAACATTTAGTCATCATAATTGTTGTATACGATTTTAAATCCCATATTTTTAAAAGATTGGTATTATGTTTTAGTTTTGAAATTTAACGAATTTGGATTAGCGAGAAGGATTATTTGTGTTTTAACAAATCAAGAGAGGGGAAGGGTAACGTCCAAATATAATAACTGATAAATAATTATTTTTTAATTAATCATTCATATAAAATAAAATAAATTATATAATTAAATTGTACAAAATCGACAATATCATGTTCAAGTTCATAAAAAATGTAATTAAAAATATGAATAATTTCTACATTAGCAATCAGTATTAGTGTAATTTATAATATATCATATATCTAATAAAAAATGAGTAGATACAAATATATAAATAAAACAGCATATGTGTATATTGCATACAATTTCATACATTGCATTTTATTGGATCAATGTAAATAAATTAAAATTATTAACTATTTTACAAGTGTGTCATTATTTCTAGGCAGTAGTTCTAATGTTTTATTTTATCTACACGTAGGACCTATTAAATGTATACAATTCGTGGTTTTTCTATCTCTGAATATGGACCATGACTTAAGTAATTTAAAAAATTATATGGTTCATATACTTAGTTATAAAATATCTACTGAATAGACAATTTTGTATTTATATTAAATGTCTAGTTAATTTCTACAGCATATATAAAACGTAAATATTTTAATACTCACTGAGTTTTTGCTAGGTATAAAATATAATTCTATATACTTAATACTGATTATAACAATCATTTTATATTATATGCAATAGAATCGAGTTTTCAATTTTCTTAACCATACAATTCGTTAACAAAGTTACTTAAATTAAATTAGACAAATCAATGAAAAGTTTGTAGCTTAATAAATATAAATGTGTATTGTGTTTATATTTATTTTTTTCCAAATGACAATTCCGTGGAACATGTTACTATCCAATTGAACTTTTGTTTACAAATAAGTTATAGTTTTATCTATAATTAACATCAAAAAAAAAAACTTTTAGCATTAAATTGAGCGCAGAATATGTATTAAATATAGTTAAATTATATATATATGTGTGTTT
Source organism: Pentalonia nigronervosa (assembly GCA_014851325.1). Classification (NCBI taxonomy): domain Eukaryota; kingdom Metazoa; phylum Arthropoda; class Insecta; order Hemiptera; family Aphididae; genus Pentalonia; species Pentalonia nigronervosa. The sequence goes on from JACXSJ010000049.1 coordinate 142,301, forward strand.
ATTAATTGCCATACAATATTGAAATAAAACATACAAATAATGTCTTTATAAACTGTATTTATTGTAGTTTTTATTTTAAACGAGAAAACCCCCTCACAATTTATACCAGTTTTGTGATTTCATTATTCTATATACTTTTTAATCGAATACGGTTATAGAAAGTGCTATTTTAAATTTAACTACTCTAGAAATTATTATTACATATGGAACATTTGACTTTTAGTACAATGTATATTGTACATCTATTATTATAGAGTTCTTTGAAAGTTTAAGTTATTATTTTATTCGTGTATTGTTATAATTAACATAAATTAAACAATTATTTCTAAAAGTAAAACTCTAAGTATAATGAGTATTTTAGACATTAAATGGCTTTAGAAATATGAATTTCTAGTATTTATTTGAACACTTTACCTACCTTCTAATTATATACGCCTCATATGGTAAATAAAATATAAACTAGTTATAATATATAAATATTAAATCATAATACATTTGAAATATTTTTTTTTTTTTTTGAGGGGGGGAGTTAAAACTTTAACAACTAAGGTCATTATCCTGTGGAATTGTGGGGAAGGGTATTATAGAGTTTTTTTAACACGTGTATGTTGCAAGGTTTTTACTACTACAAAATCCGGATGGTCACCCATCCGGGAACTAGTAGTAGTGGGCGTTGCTTACTCTCAGTCGCAGAACGTGATTGTTAGCAGCTAATGTGCAGCACCTAGCCACATTTGAAATATTATATCACATTATTTGTGTAATTGTATTATGATTTACGAGTATGTCAGGGTTTAATCAAGAATTTGTGTAATAAAAAAATATATGTATGTATAGGTCATGCACGAAAACACAGACGGCACGGCTATATCACGTGAACCTCAGTAAAGTATTTTATGTTTGATTTGCATCAATAAAAGTGTTTCTGACCTAAAACTGTAGTTTAATATTAATTCATTATTTTACGTTCTTACCATTTTAAAAGGGACAGTGCTGGGATATAAGTAGGTACCTATAACAATCAACGAAGTTTGTTTAAACCGAATAGTGTATACTATATGAAAACCTGATAGTAGTTCTGACCAAGTAAATTTATCATACCTCAACAATAAGGCAAAATCGCTAATCTAATTTATTTTAGATTAGAGTATATGAGAGTAAGGCGTAGGTCTTAAGTCTAAGCGCATATCACTTTATATATGGGTGATACGACATATTTAACTACTATAAATGCAAATATTATATAAATCGTGTATCATTTTTGTCTATAGGTGTGTATAGTGGAAAAAAAAAATTCACGTCAAATGTACGCAATGAAGTACATGCAGAAGAGTCGTTGCATTGAAAGGGATGCCTTAAAAAATGTACTAAGAGAAATGGAAATATTAACTACGCTTGAACATCCATTCCTGGTAAATCTATGGTTCTCTTTTCAAGGTATGCATCATTATTAATACAGTATTAAGTCAACAATACATAATGAAGAATGTATGTACACTTTTTGTGACATTTTACGTTTGAACCAATCGAAATAATCCTATGTAGGTATTACGTTGTACGTGGTACCTCAGAGGTTATTTTGTTCAAAACAAATCATTGCATGTCACTAATATTTAAATGTTCTTTATTGTGTGTGCATATAAATGGATAATTGAAATATTTTATCTTACTTGTCTGAGAACAAACTGTGTGATTAATAGAATTTTGCAGTCTCTATATTGCATTGAATACTGATACTAAATAAATAAAAATGTCTTAAGATTCCAATATCTCATATCAGGAGTTCAGTATAATAGCTAAAATAAATGCAATATTCGGTGGTAATAATGAACTTGTTCGAGTTCCTCGGGTATTTAAATAAGTTAAAATCGAATTGTTGAAAAGACTACTAAAATTAAAAGGTATTTGTTGTTTGTGAGTTCATTAGAACCATTGGTTAAATTTACACCAATTTATGGAGTATAAATTATATATATTTTTTAAAATAATATTACACAATATTTAACATTATCTAACTAATATTTGGCCCACACTCGATTCCGCCAATGAGATATTGATCGAAAACACGTTTTCAACAAAAAAAATTCTATAGATACCTACTATTAAAAGCTGTTTTACATTAGTTTTATATTAAACCAGTTAAATACATACAATAAAAATATTGGTTGACGATATATTAAAAAAAGTTTGTTAGTATAAAATGTATCTACATTGAAAATAAAAACTTTGTAGTTTGTATTATATCCAACCAAATTTACACAAGCCCAAAACCCAAAACCATTTTCAACAACCACCATCAAAAAACAAATTATAAACTCAAACTGTAAGAGTAAAGCAGTCAATGATCCTGTCCTAGTCCTGATCTAGTCCAAAAAAAGAACAATTCTCAAAGAAGTATCTTAAATGTAAGGTGTATCTGAGCTTACGAATGATAACGTGTAACATAAAACAACTTAGAAAAATTATTTAAAACACTCATAAAAATGTAATACCTGGAAATCTAATAAATATTAAAAAGTTACATAAAGTTTTAAACAATATAATCTCAAATACAAAACAATGTGAAACATCACTAATCCAAAAGAAAAATTATTTAATTATAAGTTATAACTGACTACAAAAATAGAATAATTTACAGGTTAATTGCGTTTAGTGACATACTATCTATATTAATAAAAGACAATGTTTGTGTGTATGCATAAGTGTTCCGCAGCTGAGTTTATCGCATTTGTAGTTTTGAAATTTGATACATAAATAATCCTATACTTGAGCATGTGCACTTCGAAATCAAATTTTTAAATTTTACATTTTATAGGTGTGTGAACACAAGAATTTGTTTCCTCACGATAAACGAATAATTGTTGGTTTCTTTAAAGCGGCCTGTTTCTATTGGTTACAGGAAATAAAACAGTTATTATAATATTGAATATTATAATTTTTTTTTTATTATTAATTGTTTAAGGCAACAAGGTTATTAGCCGGTGTTAGATTTTTAAAAAATTTGCATTAAATTAAAATTACATTAAATTACTTAATTACTACCTAATATTTATATGTATACATTGTTTTCTTATGTTCTAATAGTTTTAAATAAGATAAAGTAGTTCAGTTTGGTTGATAAAATTAATTAGTTTTTTGGATGTCTGGAGAGTGGGTAAAAGCATCTCATATAATGTTTCTGGTAGTTTCTGTTTGATGCAACTTTCGTTGAATTGGCAGCATTCTAGAAGTATGTGCTTGACCGTAATAAGTATTTCGCAAGTAGGGCACGAGGGTGAGTCTTCTTTGGACATAAGGTATCTGTGTGAAATGTGGGTGTGACCTATTCCTTAGCGGACGAAAATGACCTCATCCTTTCTGGACATCTCGAATGGTTTGGGCCATGGTAATATTGATTGCTTTATTTCTCTGATCTTATTATTGTTAAAATTGGCCTAGAGGTTTTGCCATTCTTCCATGTGCTTGAATTTGGTTGAATTTCGCAAGTCTTGGTCAGATATGTGGGGCATACTTCGAAAAAGGAGGTAATTGTAGTTTCTTAAGCTTTTAGGTCGGCTTCTTCGTTACCTATTTTACCAACATGACCCGGGATCCATGCAAGCGTTATATTATTTTTACGTTCATTGAGCTCATTAATTATTTGGCAAATAATTGGTTGTGAAGTATTTAAATTATATATACTGATTAGATTGCTTAATGAATCAGACATTATTAGATATTTCTTATCATTAGTGTAATAAATACTTTGGATAGCTATGAGTATCGTTAAGATTTCTACGGTAAAAATGCTGTATAAATTATTAGTTTTTAATTGTATATTTGTATCTTTAGATATCACGGCTAATCCTAACTTCTGCTCGATTTTCGACGCATCAATATATATGTATATATATGTGTGTGTATGTGTTCCGGGTATGATTGCAGCAGTTTGTAATGTAGGCATTTATAAATGATTTATCAGTAGTATTTTTGTTATGGAATGATAGACTTAGATCAATTATATTTCTATTAAATCGCCAAGGAGAAACATTTAATTCAGTGCTTTGAATTATATTATTGATTAAGGTTTCGTTTTTTTTAATAAAATCTTGTTGTCTTTCATATAGTGATCTGAGATATGATGCATTTGTAGGCTCTTCTGGTAGGTTTTTTTATGATTTTATTCTACACAGGGTTTTCTTGATATTTGGTTATTTTTAAAATATACTTGATTTCAAACTGTTTTCTCCTTAATGAAAGAGGTGGTTCGCCAGCAATACAAAGTTTGCTTGTAACTGGTCTATTTTTAAATGCACCTAAAAATAAATGAATGGTATAATTCTGTATTGAATTTAACATTTGTATTGTTCTATGATTAGCTGTTCCGTAAACTATGGAACCGTATCGATTTTAGATCTAATTATGATTTTTTATATTTTAATTAATCTGTCTGAATCTAATCCCCATTCTGTGCGAGCTAATGTTTTTAATACATTCATTTTTTTAGTGCATACGGATTTTTAACTGTTTGATGTGTCAACATCAGTTGAGTTTTTTTTATCGAAAGTTATACCAAAAATTTAAACATTGTTGCTGTAGTTGAGTAATGTATTTTCAAATTGGATTTTTGGTTTGACTATTTATCCTTATCAGGCGAATAATATACATTTTGCTTTATTTGGAGAGAATGAGAATCTAGTTTCGAGTTTCCATTTACTTAACTTATTGAGCGTAAGCTGTATTTGATTTTTAATGGAATTTATATTTTTTTTTTTTTTTGCATCGTCAGCAAAAAGTTTTGTCATTGTGGGAGGAGGGACTTGGTGGATATTTCATTAATTACGATGAGGAATAGTGTTAAGCTAATTGATGATCCTTGTATAATACCATTTTGGTTTGAGAACGGTTCTGATAATGTATTTTTAATTTTTACTTGAAATTTTCTATCGTTTATGTGATTTTTTATAAACTTGAACATGTTTCTATGAATGTGGAATTGTTGAATAATTTTTAAAACCCGGTATCTTCAAAGGGTGTTGTATGCTTTTTTATGTCAAGGCTGATAAATATTTTATTATGTTTATTTACTAATGCGTTGCCGATGTTAGTGTGTAAACTGATTAGTATGTCGTAAGTGGATCTATTTTTACGAAAGCCGTGTTGATGGGGAGACAGTAGATTATGTTTTTCAAGATATCATTATGAGTCTATGGTTAATCATGTTTTTTATTATTTTACTCATAGTGTTCAGTAATGATATAGAGCAGTAGCCTTCAGTGGTGTGCAGGTCATGACCATTTTTTGGGAGAGGTGCGACTATTGCTTGTTTCCAATTGTTAGGGAAGGTTCCTTGTACCCATAATTTATTGTATATTTTAAGTAGGATTTCTTTGGTTTTAAATGGTAAATTTTGAATAAAAATGAACGGAATATCGTCGGGTCCGCAACTTTTGCTTTTCATGCGATTAAAACTGTTATTTAGTTTGAATAAGTTTAATATATCATTAAGCCCAATACAGTCGTTATCAATATTTATGCTGTGTTTATTTATTATTGGATTATTTTGTTCATATATATTTTTGATTGTTTTGAATTTGTCGTTATGTTGTGCATTACTGCTATTTAATTGGAATTTTACTCCTAGTTTATTAGCTATATGTCGAATGACTTGGTAATTACATGTCCATCATTGATTAATATTTTAATTTGCTGTGAAGGGGAACCTTTGAATTTTTTTTATCTTGGTCCATAACTCTTTAGAGCTGGACTGAGATGTAATAGTTCTAGTGAAATTACGCCATGAATTTATTTTGCTAGTCTTAAGTATGTATCTTGCTTAGCTTGGATTTTTTTGAAAGTTCTTAGGTTGCCTGGGTTATTATTTTATTTAAATTTGTTAAATGCCTTTTTCTTTTCATTTACTATATTGTCGCATTCAGAGTTCCACCAAGGGACAGGCGATCTTTTCCCTTTGCATTGTGTTTTTCTTATTGCTATGTGAGCAGAGTGAATTATTGCATTGGAGAATGCTGCAAAATCGTCATTAATATCGGAATTACAAGTTATTGAATTAGTTTCATTTTCTATTTCATTATTAAATATTTCGGAGTACATTTGCCAGTTAGCGTTTTTGAGTCTCCATCTGCTGTTTATTTCAGCTGAATTTTGGTTATTGATGTTCGTTGTTATAAGCCAATGGTCACTTAAGTGGATTTCATCGAGTACCTCCCATTCTAAATATATTGCTATGCTAAAGCTTGCAATAAACAAGTCTATTGCTGAGGTTTTGCTATTAAATTGGTTGAGATGGGTGGGCTGGCCATTATTTAGTAGGATTAATTCATCGTTGTCTAATATCTTTTTGATCAATTTACCTCTAGTGTTTTTCGGAGCCCCACATAGTGTTGTAAGCATTTATATTGCCGAGAAAAATAAACGACATGGGTAATTGGTTTATTATTTGTATTACAGGTATATCTTGTTTATTGATGTCCTGACTATTAGGTAAAAATAAATTGCAGATAGTAAGTTGTTTTTTAAAAGTAATTTTTGTGGTTGTGACTTCGGGTTTAGAATTGATTGGTATAGGTACCGATGAATATGATATATGTACAAAGATAGCGGCGCCTCCGCTGGCCCTATTGTCGTGTACACGATTTTTGTGATAGTTATTGTAATTAGCTAAGGTCGCGACGTAATCATTTTTAAAATTAGTTTCTTGTAAACAAATGACTGCGAGTGTAATTGTTTTAATTAGGATTTAAAGTTCATGTAATTTACTTTAATAATCATTAATGTTCCATTGTAAAATTGGGTAGTTGTGGGATCTCATCGAAGTAGGTATGAGTTGATGAGCTATCTTAATTATGGTGCAATTAAGTCAATTGAATGGATTTTTAATATCGTAACTTTCATAACTGGGAAGTTCCTTATTAGACAATACGTTAAAAAATGTCTTGTGTATTCTAGTTAATCTGTTTTTACCATTGAAAGAAGTTATTTTTGGTCTAATTAAATCAATTATTTTGAGCATATTTGTCACATTGATATTGAACGGTATGAATTTTTTACGCGGATTATTACCGTTTAATCAATTTTCTATAAGTAATTTGAATTGGTCGTAGTTAATAGGTATTTCCTTTGTTTCAATGAATACTGTTTTGCATGGATGAAGGTGTTCATCCATCGTATCTATAAAATGCTCGGTAGACAATTTAAGTTTTTTTTAGGATCAACATTGTGGTAATTTCTTTTATTTTTTATTGTTTATCTGGTTTTTTTTTTGTGTTTTTGGTTGGTTTGTATGAGTTTTGGGGGATTGTGGCGATGATAAGGTTAATGACGCCGTTGGCGGAGCTGGTCGTTTGATGCTGCATGTCTGAGAAATTTCTGCTCAGGCAGGTTGTGGGGTGGATATATTAAGCGTGGTTTGATTGTCTTTTTCGAGTGAATTGTCAACATAGCTAAAGAATACCATGGACTTTTCATTCGGGACTGCTTTAGAAGGTGCTTGGTTAGCGATAGGACTTAGTATATTTTTATTGGTTTCAATATCGAGGTTCATAGGAAGGGAGGTCATGAAGCTTTTGTCAGGTGTGAGTGGCTTATTTGCATTAATTGGGCTTGCAGGAAACGTATGGCCTTCCTTTTTGCAAAGAAAACATGTAACAGTGTCATTTGACAGAAAGATTTTATAGTTGGCAGAATCGTAGTTTATTAACATTGAAGTAGATAATTTTCCGATGTCGTCGTGTGATACAAACAATTGTCTTCGAAAACTAAGTACGTGATAGAGACCGTTGGCGATAGACCCAGCTTGGAGAAACGAAATAGGACTGTTTGGAATATTGGGAAATACGTTTGATAATATTATACGTTTGTCAGGATTATGTAATCTTCTTAATTTTATTGTTTGGTTGTCGATGGTGATGTGTTGGTTATTATGCATAGTCTACTAACTCTTTTTTAGAAAGATAAATACAACAGCGGCATTTTGAGATCCTGGATTATATCTAGATCTTTTTTGGGGAAAGCGTTTTGAGATGTCATTGCTACGAACGTTTGTTTTTATGAAGAGGATTCTGTGTTGGAGGAAGATTGGGTTGATTAGGAAAATGGTGTAGATTCATTATGGATTTTTGGCAATACTTAAATTGATATTTATGTACCTTGTCAGTAGGATTGCCGTTGCAGTGGGACACACGCGGAAACCGGTTGGGCACGTCTTTACTCATAGGGCGGTACTTGTGAACTGAATATTATAATTATAGACCTGCATTTTAAGTAATCAGAACAATTCAAATTACTGTGTTAGAAATATATTGTGTAGTTTACATTTGACGGAATTTAAGACGGGGTAAATTCACTGAAATTATTTAATGTGTAATAAGCGATAATTACCCCCAAGAATTTTTACCCCGTTAAAAACCAAACGGCCGAATGAAAAAATGATAAAATTATTTATCAATGCGAAAAATTACTTGTAAAATATACACTTACGGACAAACCACATATATTAATCTATTGACAACCGATAACTTTTAAATAAGGATACTGTATACATTGTTAGATGCCCTTAAAACTCTTTCCTATTATAAAGACATAAGAACACCCATGTGCATGTATATCATTATTTATAAAGATATTTATAAATATATTATTATTCTACTTTATATTATTATTCCCCCCCTCTCCCCGTTGTCAAATTGAACCAAACACACTTTGTCTTTGAATAATGATATTATTTATTTTACATTTTTACTAAATGTATCAATTAACATTAAGTAATTGGAACATGTAGTATACTGTATTACTGTATGCCTGGTGTATATACATATGTATAGATATACGAGTGTATCTTATGTCATTGTATTGGGTTTTTTTTAATGATTATGGATCGATAATATGAAATTTCAAAAGAACAAAAAAGATGTTTTTTTTATTTTAATCTGGCAATTTTTTTGTCCCAATTTCAAATTTTTTAAGCACGCAGTTGTTTTAAACTTAATTTTTTTAAATAGAACCAATTATATTTTTTAATAGATTTTTGTTAAGACTAATTTTCTGAAAATGTTGTTAAATTATCAATTTTAGTTTACTTGTTCATTAACTACAATACTCTTAAGTTTAGCAAATTCATTAATAGTTTTTATTTGAATATAACTGATATAAATTTAATTTACTATAGTGCTAAATAATATTTTTAATAATCTTTTTATGCAATTTTATATATTTTTATACACTTAAATTGTCACTTAAAACAGCAACCCAGGCATTTATTTTTTTAGGCCATTAAGTATGTCATCCTTGTCTCTGTAGGACATAGGGATTAGAGTTGGGTCAATATAACGACAGTTTTGAGAATTCAATATACATAAAGAATACACTTATTTTTTACTATTTGCAATTGTACAAATACTTAGCTTTCAAGTTTTAACATTTTTAAATAAAAGTTTTTAAATGAATTATGTGTTTTTTTTATTACTGTGCAGAATTTTAGTTTAATATGGCATTTTATTGTGTAAATTATTTTTTAAAAATATAACAATGCATTAATGCATTCTATTGAAGAACATGTAGTGTGTTAAGATAATTTTTTTTCTATGGTCAAAAGATTTGAAAATGTATCACAAGGTTCTTCATTGCTTATTGTAAGTTAAAATTAATTAAAAAGTTGAGCGTAAGTCTATAATAGTTTTTTATAAGCGTCTAAACTTAAAATTTCGACAAAATATGTACAAATCATGAATATTTAATATAAAGTTTCCTTAAGTAGTTTAATTTGTAATCAAAGAATCTAAAACATATATTTACAAAGATGATTTTTATAGACATTTTAAGTTTAAATTTGGATGAAATTAAATATTTAAATGAAGAACAAAAATGTTAGTTATTTCGTTGTAATTCAATAATATTTTTGGTGGTTGCTTGAAACTTTTAATGTATGTTATTTTATTTTTTAAACATTCTATTCAATGAAATTGTCAAATGTTTTAGCAAAAATTAATTCGATTTATTCTATAATTATAGTAAAATTAATCATTCTAATAGCAATAATATCATCAAATACAAAATACACTTAGTTATGTATGCTGACAGACTATCTTTGCTCAGAATTGTTTTTCGTATACAATGATTTTATATCATTGAATTCAAATTTAACATATCCTTTACTGTTATATATATATATATTTATTTATTATAAATGTAAGATTAAATTTTAATCTTTATAAGATTTTTTGTTAATTCAATTTGTGTAAGTTTAAATATTTTTATCAAAAATTAAAATTAATAGTAAAAAAAAATTGTATATTTATATTATATACTATCTGCAGATTGCAGTATAAGCTATTATGGTGATTACTGCTATACCTATTGGTATTTTCGTAAAAGTAATGTATGTGTGCCTACATAACTTTTAAGTTTAAGACTAATAAATAAGATATCAAGCTATTCTATCATTAAATGTCAATCAATTCTAGTAATTTTTTTGTAGATAATAATATATATAAAATCAATGATAGTATTATAATAGGATCCAAAGAAGGATCCAAACCTGGTGACCCCATAGAACTTAACCAATGTTTGACTAGTTTATAGTTTCGATAAATCGTTAGGATTTTAGAAAAATATGTCATTTCTATACATTTGATAACAACAAAATATAGGTGTGTTATTAATTAATTTCATAATCCAACGGAATTATTTTTTTATAAATAGTGACACGTTCAAACACATTTGTTATTGTCATCATATATGATAATATATGATATTACACTATATTATTTATTTTAATATTGTGTTGAATAAAACATAAATTGTAGTGAACCCTGACACTAATGCTTTTATGGCTTGTATAATATTACATTTAATTGTCTATTTATATGCATACGCGGTCCCGCCAAGGACCAACCGTGAAACAACCACCATACACCTAGGATACGACTACACTAGTGCTTATCTAACGGCAGTATCCGGAACTATTTTTACAGCTAGCGCCAATTTAATGAATATATCCATAACTAGTCGACATCTAGCGCACATTGTGTTATTATCTACAACTAACGCAGCGACTGCAGTGTTGTGCAACGGCATTATCCATTATTATCCATTACAGTGTAACGTGAAATGCCGCCAGTTGGCCATAGGCGTGCGCAGAGTTTCTGATCAGGTGCAGCACATATTTCTATAAAACTTTTATTTCAAGGAACATTTTAAACACATTTTTAGCGAAAAGGTGCATTGTATATTTGTCAACACTAAAAATAAATAGCTATTTATTTTTTGTATTTAAAACAATTTTTTACACAGAAAATGCAATAAAATAATTTTTAACAATTACAATTCAATTTTTAAATACTTATTAGTCAATAGGTACACCTAATTTATAAACTATAATACTAATCTGCGCTCCCTTTCATTATTCATAGATTTGAATTCATCAATCACTTCTTCAATCTGAACGTTCATTAATTTTTCTTGTTCAACAAACAATAATAAAAAGGATTCCAGTCTTTCTTGCAACATTGTACTTCGAAGTTTTGATTTTACTATAGGTAATTTAGAAAATACTCTCTCACAGCTACAGCTCGTGACAGGTATAGTGGCAAAATGTATTAAAACCTTTTTAAAATTTGGAAATACATTTTGTCTTTGATTTTCTTTTAAAAAGTCTAGCCAATCGTAAACGGCTTTTGTTGATGAGCCATTTGGAACATTTGGAATGCTTTTTAAAATCCTTAATTCAGCAACAAGTCCTTCAAGAGAGATTAAGAATATTTTTTGTAGTACTTCATAGAGATTGGTTTGATGTATTTCTAAACCT
>JACXSJ010000050.1:0-139982 GCA_014851325.1 Pentalonia nigronervosa
ATACGGTGGTTATAATACGTATATAATGTATCAATTTTATAACACTATTATTATTTACGCCACTGCAACAAAAAATATCGAATGTCTATAGAAATTAATCGATATATTCTCAAATATTCTTAATAGTACGAAATATTCTTTTATCTTGAAATATTCTCAAATATGCTAAAAAACCTTTTGCCATTAATTAACCGGCTTCGTGATTTGTAAAGATTTCGAACCCCCGTCTGACTGCATAGCCTCAAAAAAAATATGCAAAAGAATATAATTCCGGCCCCTACTTATTACACTTATTAAACACGTCTCTCTTCACTCACTAGACTTATGTTTTTAATAAATAAGCTGTAACTTTAGAGTATCCATATTGTTTTTTCAAAGTCATATTAACTTAAAAATATAAACTCAAATGTTTATGTAATAAAACGTCTTATATTCTTAGTTGTGTTTGTAAATATTGTATCTTGAAAAAAGGTATTTCATTTTTTTTTTTTTATTAAAATTTATTACAGTTTGTTTACACGAATAAAAAACAATACGTAATAAGTATGATAGAGATAATGAATATATATCATGAAACATATGAAGGGGAGACCTCAGACAGAACTTTAGAAATATTTCAACTCAAAACTATAGGTAAAGATATAAACTATAAAGTAATATTATTTTTAGGTAGTAGGTGCTGCATAGTAGGTACTATTAATACGATTATTGTTTAAACGAAAAGTAATACATCTTTAATTTAAATTTGTATTTTATAGGTAATTACAATATGTTAAAAATTAAAACAGGTACCAATCCGATTTTTATTTCAATATTAATAAATTAAATAAATAATAATTTAATTCAATTCTACACAGTTTATCCACTAATGTGTATGTTATAGATAGGGCTCGAATTAGCTTAAAATATTACAATTGATTCATTTTAATATTAAATATTAAAGCAAACAACACAAAATTGGTTCTGCTAAATTAAAATGTGAACGCGTTTGTAAAATGAAAACGACAGTACAACACTATGGCCTATGGGTGTGTAGTCGGTACTCTTAATAAACAGTGTCACAGTGGTATTGATTAATTAAAAAAAAGGTTTGATTAATCAATCTTCTGAGTTTTCTCAGAATTATTGTCGGTCTGTTTTCAACAAAGTTTAGCCACGTCTGCTCCAGGCTAAATTATGGCTGAATAATTATTATTTATTTGACACAAAGGTTGTTGTTGTTGTTTCTATTTTTTCGTTGTAACATTTTTTCTTTACAAAGTATTCCGTATATTTTTACAACGTATTACTGTTTTAATTATAATTTAAGTAAAAATAATATTTTTACGAATTTTTGAAATCCTCAAAGCAATCCTTATAATATAAATACATAAAAATAGCTACCTTAAAGTAACATATTATTGTAATAACGTAAAAATAAAGAGAAATAATTAAGGGTCGGTATGATTCTCTAGGTTTATAAGTGCTGGAGAATAATATCAGATATAAATATTAAAATTACACTATTACCTTCCTCCAAATATTCGAAGGGTTCTTGAGGTTGTGTATTCAAGAATTTGATCAAATACACCGTACAATACAATTTTATGCAAAGTCTATGTAAATCTTTTATGTATAGTATATTTTAATATATTTTATACTTTTACCTGGTTCGCAGCTAACTTACTAGTAGGTACTTACCTCCTAAACATACATTTTTTTTTATTCACAGAAATACATACCTGCATAAATTATGAATGAGTTTTATGCATTTTGATTTTTAATTATACGGTATACTATTTATAAAGAATAAAAGAAGTATGGTATAGTAGTATCCATTATTATTACAAACGCCAAAGTTGAATAATGTTGTTTTTTAATTGAATAATAATAATTAATTTGAATGAAGCATTATTTTTACTACCAATAAAATATTATTTATATATAGTTGATGTTTTATTTTTATTTTTGAAATAAAAATAAGAAATATAATATTATATACTTCTTAATAATATATTTACATTTAAAACTGATGAATAGTATGGGAAGTCATTAATAAAAGTTATACATTTTAGAATAATAATAAATTGTGATGTGATTTTAAATAAATAAGTAATAATTTCGTTTATTTAAAGAAAGTTACAATGCACTTTAAATTTAAAGTTTTGAGAAGAAAGAACCCACTTGAAAATTGAAATATTTTCAAAAGTTTAATTGGACTGTACTACAAAATTAATCATAACAATATAACCATAGTTGCAGATATACAAAAAAGTTATGTTAGTGAAATAAGTGTTATTATGAAAAAAAAATATATACAAGTTACTTATGTTTGTTTTTCTGACACAATATTTTCACATTGACGCTACTCGTTCAATATCAACTTGTTACATAAATGGATAAATATACGTGAAAATTATAAGATGAAGTTAATCAAAGAATTAGATTGCATACAATATATGAGTAGGTATAGGAAATGTTTGTATATCATGCTACAAAATAAAAATAGATAAAATTATGTTTTCATCAATTTAAACAATAAAAAATTTTTTTTATTAGTATTGTTAAAAAGATAGTATTTTATTCAAGGACGTTTACTGATATCTATTGGATAATAAAATTCAATTGAATGTACTATTACAGGGTTGTTTATATTATATTATATTTTTGTTATTTCCAACAAAAATATTACAATTGAAACACTGATTAAAAATTCTTTTTAAAACGAAATCAAGTAATTTGTAATATTAAGTAAATTGAGATTATTTCAATGAAATAAAATATAACACTGCAGTACTTCGTCTTCATTATTCGTTATGAAATATCAATATAACTGTTATGCGTTTTAATAAATTCGTCATAGCTGTTAAAAAAGGTTGTATTGTGTAAAATACACAATTATTGAACAATTAATCCTTGCAAAGTAAAGTTAAATAGATTTAACCCATCAAACAAATATTTAAAAGAGCCAGTTATCCATGATTTAATGCAGATTAATATTTTAATTTAAAATATTAGCTAAAATACTTTTTACACTCCCATATATTATACATTTGCAGTGCACACACAAAAACAATATTAATTATATTATTTATATTTATCTATATCTAATATATAATTAAAATCCTAGTGTAGATGAAATCTAATTTTGATCTACGTAAATGTTCACTCCAAAATGATCAAATAAAACAATTAATAGGCGTGATAATTAATGATAATAATATTAAAATACTATTGTAGGTACTTACTTTTATCTAATTTATATAATATATATATTTATATATTTGACATAATATTATTTGTCAATATATCAATTTAATAATTTTTTCTATATAAATAAAATCATTTTAAGTTAATATTATATACTTATATTTTTTATTTTTGTGAAACTAAAAGTTATATATACATATAGTAACTTGTTAAAGTATATTTAAGTCCGAATATCACTATAATAGGTAGTTATAACTAAAATAATTTATATTGTCTTTTGTCATAATATTATCATCGGATATAGCTATTAAGTAGGTATTTATGAGTCAGTTGTATAAAGGAATAACGAATAACCATAAATAATCGATTGATAGAAATTACATTTTTTTGAAAAAGTTAACATAGTATTTTGTTATATATTAGAGCAAAATTTCTATATTATTTAGAAGTCATAATTTCCTTTCAATCCCAGATTTGATTTCTATGTAAAGCGTAGATTCATTGTTTTAAGAAATTGTCAATCGACAAACAATATTGTTCGTTTTTATTTACTGCGGTTTTTGACATCAAAATTGCGCGTGACACGTCCACAAGTCACAACTATGGTTTAAGTTTCTCTGCAAGACGTTTGATTAACGCACACGTATTTATATAGTATTTATTTAGAACAAATATAATTGATATTATCACAGTAGTTAATCTACCAAATAAATTTAGATTTTTAAAAATGTTGAGTATGAATTTGAGTTCAATTTTACATGGTGCAAAGTTAATATTATACTATATAGATTCGAATTGTATATTCTATATAATATATGATACATGATCGACTATCTAATAATAATGTTCATGTTTAATCATGTATATCACTACAGCGTTATAATTCCATACATATTGATTATGATCCCTGTGGATTTCGTCACTTTACTGATTCCAATGTTATTACATCTTAATTCATGCACATCGTTATTACTGTCCTTGGAATCGTGTTAAGTTGCATTCCTTTATCGCCACACTGCACATCAACATACTTATATTGTGGCACTAGTGCTAATTAAAATACCGTGTAGAGTGACCTTAAAAAACGATATATGCGAATGAAAGCAGTACTTTTCATTAGGAAAAATAAATATATAAGTTATAATATGCGTACACGAATTATAATTGAATGATTCAGAATGAAGCATCTCAAGATTTTTCGATGCTGTTCGCGGACTCCTTATATGTATTTAGGTCAACGAGCATGTCACGGCACATTTAACATTTTACATTGACAAAACCAAACGCTTGTCATTTTCTTGTGCGCTCGAAAACACAACTTATATAGTAGCAAATAAAAATTGTAAATCTACGGCGTTTAAGGTGTGCCTATTGAGGTTTATTTGTATTTTTTTACGGCAACGACGCGTTGGAAAATAAGTCTAATGATTATGACCAATAAGACATTTACTTTTTTAAGAAAATATATGGAAATATTTCTCGATCAACTGCTTGTAAATAGATATAAGTAACTTTTTTCTGTGACTATATTATAATAACACAATACTATTATTAATTATACATACATAACTGTATAGTTATATACACGTATATTGTATATTTAAAAAGTTATTACTTATCAATAAGCGAAGCATTAAAATATGATACTTGTCTGTTCTTTACTTCATTATATATCTATAAATATTCAAATAACAATTATGAATTATTAAAATGATAAACTGTATACTTACCTATTTATATTATATTTGTTGTAATGGTTCATATGTATTACAAAAATGTATTTATTTCCATTATTTTCTAAATAGAAATAATATTTATAAGTTATTCTATTATGTTAGCTAGAGTGGGGAGATGATATTTTGCACCAATTTTAGTATTGGTAATTTATGTTACCAATAGGTACATTTAAGTACGTATGTAATCTGCGCTAAAATATAAAAAAGCAACATATAATTTGTGCCACATCTAAATATTAATTTTGGTAATCTGCGTCACAACTGAAAACGATATGTCATAATATGCAATCTGACTATCTGAGCCACAGTTTTAGTTTAAATTATTGAAATTTACCCGATAAATTTACTGAGCTCACATTATTATTATAGCACATAAACATGTATAAATAGGTAAAGTTTAGAATTTACTTAATCTATTTATTATTACATTTTACACCTAATTGTTTATAATATTCATAAAAATCACTTTCACATTGAGCTTTTACAATTTTATAATATATACCTAATGTGGTCCATAACAATGAACATGTGTGTAATGTAATATCAAACACCTCCCTTTTTAAAATATAATCTGAAAAATTATTGATCTAACGTCTAATTACTATTTGTCTAAATAATTTTAAAATAATGTATAGTAACAGCAATCAAATAGCAAAAGCTAAATACACAAATTTTTATATAAAGCATCAAAATTTTAACAAATTATATTAAGTTACAGTTAACAAAAAACAGTTTATAATATTTAACTATTATAACAATATCTTTAACATTTAATTTAAACTAGTTCATCTTTAGCTGATTTTTATCAAATAAATAACATGGTCTATTTAATATTAATAACACAAATAATCGGACAATGAATTATAATATTCCAGTTTTTACAAAAAAATGCAAATGACAATATCAGAATCATTTAATCCTTGATTATATTTTATTTATCTTCAGCAGCAAGGACCCGCATGAGCTTGACATAATTTATTTTACAATTTATATATATATATATAGGTATGTTGTTGTTGTTCATTACATACTCATTAAATATTAATATAAGGAACTAACTGTACAAATACATAACGTAACAACACAGATATTATATTTAAAATTAAAAATGTTGTTATAGAATAGAAGAAAAGAGATCAAAAACCAATGTCAAGATCAAATATATAATAATAAATATATTATGATAAAAATCAAAATATTGTAAGTTCATTTCAAATTATGCTCTTATGGAGGATAGCATTTAGTAAATTAAGATGAAAATTATTGTATTAAAAAAATTAAAATGTAATTTATATAAATTTATAATTTAAATAAATATAAAAGTATGTACTTACAAAATGGTATCATACATAATTACACAAGTCGAATAAAACCTGAAAGTCGATAATAATATCAGAGCGCATATATCATGATTATTTAAGAAGTTATAGTAAAAAAACTACCCAATAATAGATAATTGCTGAATTTCATGCTTGGAGAAATGATATACCTAGTGTAATATGAATTAAACTTTTTTTTCAATATATAGATTAGAGCAAGATGAAAGTTTTTTAAAAAGGTAAAACTTGCTTGTCATACACACATACAAAGTTATTTAGTATATACTTTTTATTATGTAAGTACTTGTTCTAGTGCAGAGCATCACTGTTTTACAAATAAAAATATTTCTTGACTTGCTATGCAATATGGAAACATTTTAGTTTGATAATCTATCCTAGGTTGGGGGGGGGGGTGGGGATTATAACAATTATATTAGTACTTTTCGGTTATCGTGACTACCAACGATTGTCGATAATCACAATTCGGTTATCTCGACTACGAATTATTATACAATATACATATTAAGTTAAAGTATTACAAGTTGCTACTCCCTTAGCTTTCGCCTAAAACAATTCTCATGAAGACAGTATAGACTATTGGTTGAGCTTACTCTAGTAAGACCTTTTACCAGGGGGCATTGCCTTTGTTGTTCCTATGGTTTTTACGGTAATTGCAACAAGTCTGTTTTAACTTTGAACTCCTAAAACTAAAATCAGTTTATACTTAAAAATCAATGTACTTACAATATAAGATACACCACATAATTTATATAATATAAACATAAAAAATATATAAATATTCTTTTGATATAATACAAATATTACTATTTATGGTTAGATCTAGTAATTCATAATTATTATTGTTGTTCTTACTAGATAAGAAAATAAAATAATTTGTATTCTAAAGAATTACAATTATTTACAAATATACAAAGTCTATTCTAACAAAAAAAAAATTATCTTGTTGAATTAAGTTAAAGGATTACCATTAGCCTTTAGGTAATGGTTTTATCAATAAACAATTTTCTAAATTATTCATTCATTATTTTTTGTTTTAAACATAGAAATTAAAAATACTGATATTTACATAAATATTTATTATCCATGACGATAATTTATTTACATTTTGAAATAAAAATTTGAAATATCGTTTAAAATAATAAGGCTCTTACTTAAATTACTCACATACTTACATCTTGTTTATTAATTATGTGTCAGATAAATTACTGAATTTATTTTGGCCTAAATAAATTATTTTATAGAGTTAATATATTACATTATAAATAATGTATTTTGTTTTTAAGAATTCATAATATATTGAATTTAAATACCTAATGCATGAAAATTAAATACAAGGTTCTTCGTAAGTTTTTACTTACTGTAGTTAAAACAATTCGAAAATGTATAATTACAGTTTCTTTTTAAAGTTAATTTTTTCGGAAATTGAATACTATCACAAACAACCCACACTCTTACTCTCCAAAATCCCCCCACTTTGTTTCAAAAGTTATGTGAACGTATGGTTGAGATCTCTTTAATTAATAACTCAAATTAATAAATAATTTGATTCCAAAGAATTCTATTGATACATAACCTCACTCATCATACCATGGTGTTGTTTTTATTATGTATTTATGATATACTTACTGTGTTGTAAATATGTAAATAATTAAAGATAGCAAATTTTCAAAAAAAAAATATATATTTATACATATTTATAATGATTTAATATTAATTAATAATTTTCAAACACAAAATTGTATAAGTATTTATTTGGTTAATGTCATAATCTTAAGCTTTTTAATTCGTGGTATATTATGTGGGTTTAAGTACTTATACGTTATGAGTTATAAGATAAATTTTATTATTTAAATAGTAATAATAATTCATAATATAATAAAAGTATATTTATGGGTATATTATAATATGTTATTAATTTATTATGTAAATGAGTTATTTTAAATGTATCATAACATTATAAATTTAAGTACACCAAAAATAACACGTAATAATAGTAATAACTAAAACTAAATTAATAAATTAAAATAATGAAAATAAAAAGATTGTCGCATAAAAAAAAATTTAATTTTTTCAATACTTTTGAGGAGATAATCTCTATTTTTTTCATATCAATTATAGACCATCTCTGGATACGAAAAAGAATAGATAAATGTTTAACAAATGTTATAGTATTTAGTATACTTTATAGTATATAAACTCCTTACATCTTTAAAATACATCCATGATTCGTTTGAATTATTTGTACACTGTTTGGGTTATAAAATAAACCTAAAACCCAATCTATGCCCATTGTCACACTGCCTATATTATTATATCTATAAGTTATTACAGTTAAAATAATTATTGTTGTTATCAATGATTTTATTGTGTTAATGTAGGTAAGGTATATATTAAGTAAAGGTTAATGTTCTAATAAAAGTTATTTAATGTTATGACATTCTTTAGTAGGTATACTTAGCTTTTTATCTTTATAAAAAAACATCTAAGATAGTTATGTTACCATACCTATATGTACAGTTTAACAGTTACACAGTATTTTCACGGTCGTCATGAGTCATGACATATGGAAGATAATTAATTATCATTTCATACTTCAGTGTACAATATTGTACATTTATAACAAAGGTATATTTTTATGAGTTCATTTTATAGTAATCGGCTTCCATTTAGTTCGTTATCAATGGACAAATATTTTTGTACACTATACAGTGAATACTGACAGTAAATTGTTTTATCATTTATTGATTTCCACATTTGTGAACATCGTTTCGTCTAGAAAAATTATCTATTCATTTTATTTATAAAACTAAAATAATTAATAAAACAAATTGTCAAATTGAAATAATACAGAAAAAAGTTATTTAGTTAGATCTACGAATTACTTAATTGTATAAAATTATAAACAAGTAAAACATATACCGGTAAGTTCCTGCTTATCTAGTAAAAGTGATTTCGTTGTTTATGGCGTTATTCCTTAGAATACAAAAACTTGATATTAGGAGATGATTTTAGTTCCTCTGCTTACTACGTTAACCATTTGCATTTTACAATTATAAACAATTATTTAAATATAATAATATTAATTTATTAACGTTTTAATAAAAAAAAGGACCTCAATGAACACAACCCACGGGCTTATATACAATTCATCTATGTGCTATCTCCAGAGAACATTAGATATAGAGACGCCTTAGATCCTACCGGAGAATAGGATTACAAGCTTACCCAGCATGGCAACGACTAGAAAGACAATCGTTGACAGTAATAAATAATAATACATAATATAGTTATAAAATAATATAGTATAATATAGTTATAATATAGTTTTAACATATTATTGTTGTCTTTCTTGGATGTTATTATCCGTTTGCTTATGTGGTACTTCAACAAAAGAAACAATTATTATGAATTACAAAACCTCCCAAGTTATCAAGCAATCCAATCTTTTTTTGTTTAAGCCAATTATTAAAAAAATTGCTGGTTATTTTTACTTTTGAACCCCCAAAGTAATAATTAGATCCAATTTTCTACAAGTTAAAGTTTAAAGCATTTTTACTATTCCAAAACGTGATGACAGAAATACAAAAAAAATAACTCACATCATCGTAAAAAAATAAAACCAATACATGATTTATTACTCAACCCAAAACCTAAAATTATTAATTAATATACTAAATAAGACTTATAACTAATTAATTCCCTACACAATATTTAAAAAATAGACACATTTTTTTGAATATATTAAATATATTTTTTTCCTAAATTACTAGGTATAAATAGTAAATGTTTTATTTTATTGAGTGTTAACTGCAGGTCTGTAGCCTTATATCACATAGATACTTATTTATTTCGTAATTTTTATTTTTAATATAGCATGCAGTTATAAATTATACATATATATTTTATCATACAAATTACAATTTGTTATTTTCTGCAAAAATTGCACACATTTATTACTTGAGTATAATTTTACATTAGCGTTCATTACATATTGTATAGTAATATATTTAAATAATTACGTACAGCCGCAGACAGTTAAAATTAATTTTACATAGGTAAATCGTAAATCTATATTTATAATTAGCCATCACAAGTGTTAACAAATGACAAATATTTGTATTTATTGTAAATTGATAAACAACACCTATTATCTACTAGCGATTATAAATAAATTTAGACTTATTGGCAAGTACTATAAGTTCTATAGTACAGATTTTTAAAGTTAGGTAGATTATTTTTTAAATATTTGAATATTATTGCATTGTTTAAATCATAATCATATGTTTTTAGGCAAACCTACCTAATTTATCATATACAACATATAAAGTAATGAGAACAATTTCCCTTTATAAATGCACAAAAACAGAATGGTTTTTTATCCAAATCATTTTTTAGCTAGTAAAAAACCACAACTGCGATCTAAAATTGGTATTTTAAAAATATTATTAGACTTGATGTCAGGGTTAGTGTTTAATAAGAGCAGTAAGTATCAAATTAAAAATAATTGTATTTTTTTTTATAATAAAAAATCATAGTTAAGTTAAAATGTTTATACCTATACTAATCTCTTCATGTATAATATGTAACTTATGAGAAAATTGTATTTAAAAACAAATGTAATCTATTTAAATTATTAATAGTATCTCGTGTCTTGTGAATGTAGGATATTCGCATAGTTGCATAGATAATTGATGTACTGCATTATTACCAGTTATATTAAAATATATTATTATTTACTATCACATATTATGTTTTACTTAAATCTCGAGATAAAAATATATATTTTTAAATAAATAATAAATAAAATACATTGGTTTCTTAAAATAAAAAATTAACACAATTTATAAACAAATTTAGGTATTTTATTGAACATTTGATATTTATATGATTAGGTATTTTTATTAATATTGAATAACAGCAGATAATTTTATAACTGAATTGGTGTTATAAATTATTCAGAGTTGTTGATTATGCGAATTATAATTTACCAATAACAATCTCCTTTTGCTATTGCCGATGACAAAGATATTATAGCCAATAGTCATGATCCAACCGTTGCTTCCTCGCACATACAAGAACATCTAACTCTCCTCAAAAAATGGTACAAGGAGCGGGAAGTGAAAATAAATAAATCAATACACTGTACCTTTTCTTTTAGGAAGGGAAAATGCCCACCTATTATTCTAAATGAGCAAATCTTGCCAACCGCGCAGAGCACTCGCTACCCAAGTTAAATCTGTTCTTTCATGCCATTTACCATTTATCTCTTTTACTTATTGTTCAATATTATTATGTAACAGATTGTAAATTATATTATGAAGGAAAAATAACAAATAACAATAATTGAAAAAATTAAACCAAATCTCATCGTTTAATTTTTATCTGATACTTTGAACTTAAATAAAAATTATACATTATACAAATATTGCTGAATTGGATCTGAGTATTTACAACTTTTTCTTTTGTTTAAAATGTTCCTGCTTTTGAATTTTGAAATACCGAGTGAGTTATAATCATGCATAATTTTGGTACATAGTTATTAAGTAACATACCTACATAACCAATGCCTTCTTCTCCATTTAATAAAAACAAAATAATAATTGCAAATAATAAGCATGGATTTGCATGACCATTTTCAGGGTTTGCATGATCCATATTTACGAGTTTTTTTTTTAAAAAACACTGACTGGATTAACGTAACACCTTCTCAAGTGAAATATTTAAATTTTTAATCTAATTAAAAATTAGCACGCAATTAGTATAAATTTGCACGGCTGTCGATAAAGTCTTTCTAGGTAGTTTTATCAATTTAGTAATACCAAGAAAAGTGATAGTACTTATTATAATTTTACTATTATCCTTTTTATTCTATTTTTTGTATTTATTTAAATGTAACGAAACATTTGACACCATTTAAATCGTTAGTAGTTCGTATGAAGTACCTTCTTTTGATAGCAGGTGTTTGTATCGTTTTAATAATAAAAACAAAATTTTTAAGAAGTGAGACATGGTTTTTCAAAAAAAAAAAAACCTCAAGCCTATTATGTTTACTTAAACGCGTTTAGTTTTGTTGGAAGTACAAAATAAAATGTTTAAAAAAAATCAACAGGCATTGTGAACCAATTAGTTGATGATTCACCATTTCTCTATTGAAAAAAAGATAATTCGATTTCTATTAAAATATTTGTCATTTTATCTCTAGTCAATTATACTAATATATACCTATATACCTACTTATCTTTTATAATGCATGTTTAGGGACATGTGCTATATAAAATAATATAACAATGCGTCGGTGTATTTTATCGTAGGTCCAGAGTTCGTAGAACGGATAACATATTATATTATTATTTATTATTATAAATTATCATCGGTGGTGTGTTTGCCGATTTATTTCGACGTTATTTTAAAACGGTGTATATGTTTGTCTCAAGTCTTAACTTCGTTATTCGTGTCTATTACGATATTTTTTCATCTTGATCGTCGCGCGACCGTCGTTGGCGGGAAACGACTTTACAAGCTACACCATACACTCACCACTGATCCGTGTCGCTTAACTAAAATACTGCCGGTGGTGCAATTAACAATTTGGTGCAGGATATATGGAATTTTTTACGCACAAAGCCTATACCTATTATATCCCCTCCAAGGTGTAATATTCTCCAGTGAATAATATTCTGTAGCTGATGAGTGATAACTAATGTGCGTCTTACCTTGATGCGTAGCCCGAAACAAAATCTTGGCAGCTCACGACGGTCGACGATCTGTATTGTGTATATTAAGTACCTAATAACTACTGCTGCAGTATTGGGTAACCACTAATCGCGAATGACCACGATATTGACAGTACACGACAGTGTCTCCGACGGTAATTATATATAGATATTATATATTAGGTATTATAGGTAGCATAACAAAATTAGTAATATAGTATTGTATATTCTAAATAAAATTAATATGGAAATTACGAGGTTTATAATATTAGCAGTACCTACTGCTAAATTATGATAATTACATCATTAGACAAACAGTGATACTGCAACAGTAGTGACCGCAACTTTCGTGACGTGTCACCATCGCAACCGTCGGTTGATTCGCAAAATGCAGCTAAGTTCTACTCTCGTGGTGTATAATGATAGTTTGAATTGACCGCTGTATATAAACTTCGACTATGCGACCGCCGTCCATGTACAACAGGTACTGTTGAAAGGGTAACCGTCATATTTTTAGCCAAACAGTTTTTCGCGTTTATGTTTGCGAGTGCATTTAAAATAAAGTGGTAGATGTAGAGGTAGTGCGACAACATTCTGGCCGCGAATCTTAATCTTGTAACCAACCGTTTTTGTATCGCCATCCACGACAATGATATTCCTGTCGTGACTTTGGCGGTTCGCCTAACCTAACCACACGTGGTAAACTCTGGCGACCGCCACTCCTCGAGTACGCGATACTTTCCATGTCATGTCAATATTATGGTCAATCTTACTTCTCAGGAAAACTGAGATCGTCGTAACCGAACGTTTTGACCGTCTGCGACGCTTACCGAATTTCGCAACATTTTCGGATTGAATCATTTTTCAAAGCCGTCGGTATGTATTATTTAGTAGCATAGATTAAAAGTACCAGTGTTTATGATAGTAGTGTGCAATGCGACGACATTCTAGTCGAGTATTTGAGAGCCGTCGTCAGTACTCGTCATTATAAATGTTTCTTGAAGATAAACACCAGGCGGCGTGTCAAGGTAAGATGCACCTACTACAACTATCAGTCACCTAGGTATATTAGGTATCTCAGTCTAATATTATTTTTCTTAATATTTAATTATTAGCTTATACTTTATTGTTCGACATAATGACATAATGCGCCTATTAGTATCTATTACATAATGTTTTTCCACCATAGATAGGCGTATGAATGAACACCACTACCAGAGTTGTATAAGGTACATAATACATTTATACATTTATATTCATTGTAAAAATCTCATCCCTTATCAATTATCACATTATAAACAAACCGGCAATTGATTGCATACTTGCATAATTTCAAGTATCAACACATAATTGGGTAACATAATATAATAGTAACTATAGTAACTTTAGAATCCTATTGGTTTTTACTAAATTTAAATATTTATATTTTTCAATAATCAGTTATCAATTGTTAATATAATTGGATAGTAGGTGAATTCGGTGAATAGGTTAAAACCATGAGTTGCCTACAACAGCACTTACCGTGAAAACAAATTTGTGTAAAATCGTACCCAGTCTACAACTACGGACTTCGTACAAATATTTTGTATATAAAAGTACCTATACCAGCGCATATGGTATATGTCCTGTAGGTATATACCAGTATACCACGGTTACTTTAATGAATACTACCTATATTTCGTACATAATGCTCCCCGCGGTCTACACTATAACTTCGCTAAACTAGAATACCTCGTATTTTGAATTTTTTATTGAACGAATTCGTTTGACGTTGCAGCCGTCAAACAAACCATGTGCCGCCCGGCACGTTGCAGATGGACCGGAAAAAATATGCAAACACTACGAATCCATCGGTGGAAGGGTGACAGGGGAGAAGCTTTAATGTCCAACAACATATTATTTTAACAACAATAACAAATAACATAACAATAATAATAATAACATTTCACTACAGATGTAGACGCGTACTACCTTAATGATAAAATATATATAATAAATAATAATATACGTGCGCGGCGATACGCGATCGACATCGCATGACTCCCACCACTGCGGCGGCAGGTACTTTCTTTCTAATCAGCTGACCTTCCGGCCAAAACGTTCGCTCGCCGGCCGACGCACACACGCACGCAGACGACAGTCAGTGCGCACACCGATACGTATCGCGACCGGCTGGTTTGAACACGCGCGCGCACGCACGCATTGCCCATATAATATCGTTTATTGTGTGATATAATATTATAATAAATCGTAATTAGAATATTTTGTCCCTCTCACAGGGCTTGTCGACCGAGAGAATTTTTCGCGCTCAGTGTCTCGTCTCGTTTGTTTAGTCTTTCTGGTCGCGTGCCCACGCGGGTTATCGATTCGAATTCAAACGTGGCCGCAGTACGACGGTTTTCCAAACGTCACTCGCGATCACAGACAACACCACAATAACAATAATATATTGTGGAACGATAGTATTTTAAATTTATCCGTTGCCGAAAAACTTCAACCGGTTCTTATCGGTTTTCTACCCCTCCGACGAGTCAGCGGTCGGCCGACGGTGCGAAATAATATCGACTGCGTCCGCCGCGATCGTTATTTACGTTCATTCGCGTTGCCGTTGTTTCCATTACCCGTTCGGTGCACTTGCCTGTCGACGTTTTGGATAATACGACAACTGCACTCGGTGCGCGGGACAAGCCCCATACACCCCGTCGAAGCAACGTAAGTTTTTCGTATTGCTTGTTACCGTTACCGCAATTATACCCACCTAGGCAGTATTAATATAGTATTAAATAATATGATAAGTAGAATAATTAGGTAGGTGCGTCATGATATCGGTTACATAATAATATTATTATCCTCGTTATTATTGTAGTTAGAGGTACCTATCGTTGTTATTGTTTTAATAAATACTAGGAATATATTATATTATGTCGTTGACAATCGTGAGTTAAACTTAGTCCAAATCGACAGCCAGTGACCATTTTCGTCGGTTTATAGGATGTAAATTCGAGGAAAGAAAGTTGTATTTCAAATATGATTAGTACGACAATTAATGTCCAATGCCCCGAGGAGTATCTTTTTATCTCCCAGTCGATTTCATACGATTTTCATCCATACGATGTTCGTCACTAGATATAATATTATTTAACCGCGTGTGTTGCGTTTTCGCGGGTTTTATTGCCGATTTACCGTCGACAAACAGGAAATATCATTTCGCCGGTTTTGATATAATATTGTAGGAAACAGAACATCAACGTGTTTTAAGGTCGCGTGACAGGGGAAGTTAAAAAGCTTCTGCCAGCGACGTGATTTTTCGAAACTGGTTTTATATTCGATTGCAGTACCTATTATCTATATTACCTATGTTTCGAAAAACGTTTTGTGAGAAACGCAATAATTATTTTGTAAGACCGATTTAATTGGGAAATGCGTTTTGTATGAAAAACTGCACCGGTGCAAGTGTACGTTATTCACTCGTTGTATATTATAGACCGACCTACCAGGTATACACTTCTCTTTTTGTTTTAACACATGTAAACGGCCATAATAATATAACACTACGTCGAGACACCGCTGCACGCATCGTAGGACACGTTTAAAATAATATTGTCTACGACGACATATATACTACGCGAAAAAACAACTATAAAAAATAGTCATTGTTCCGATTTTACGTTTGGTTTTTAATGAATTATTAATAACGACAAAACGATCGTGCGACATTGTTTGTGGGGCGATTTTTTTAACCTTCGGAGACCTTTATAATTATTATTATCGTCTAAATATCCAAGTATAATATTATGAATTGTAATGTACCTTTAGTAAGATAACAATATAATAACAGGCAATAGTTATATTTCGTCTATTAAATCGTTAAACATATACGAAATTTTTAGGACTTTATACATATGCCTTTAGTCCAGTATAGATGACTTAATTTTAAAACTCTTATAATATGTTTTTTAGAAATAAATCTCGTCAAATGTTAAAAATGATAAATATTTCTATATATTTTAGGTCATTAATGTTACTAGTCCAAAATATAACATCGTGTGTCGATAAGTAGAAAAATCGATTTTATCTTGATATTTTTTAGAACAGAAAATGATCCATTGTATGATGTACCTATGTTAGTATAAAGTTACTGGGGTGCCTACCTATTTACTCAGTATTTTCGGTTAATGTAAACTTACTTAAGCATGTTTTTTTAATGTATTTATACGTAGAAAATATATACTTAGATAGGTGTATCATCATAAAATATTAATAAAAAACAAAAATTGTCCTTATGTGCTATGTATTTCTAAAATAAAAATATAAATTCTGGTGTATCTGGAGTCAAGGTTCCACCTGTCTATGAAATGAACTGACCGTGGAGACCTTCATTTAAATTTGGGATTGCACCCGAACTGCTGTTTATTTGGATTATTTGATATGTATATCGTACAGTTCTTACTAAAAAAAACAAACCCGTGATGAATATTTCAAACAAATTAAAATTATTATAGTTTAAACGAAAATATATACCTATATCTTATTATATTATTAAAGTACATGGACATTGTCCAATTTTTTGTTTAAATCCAAGGCCTAATCTTTTGAATGAGCAAAAAGATTTTTAATTTGTTTTTGTTTCAATTTTAATTACAAATGGATAATAGATAAGAATTTATGCGAATTTTGTAAATGATTAACCTTTTTTGATGATTTAAATTATAGTATTTATAAGTAAATACTAGTAGTTATTGAAATAATAATGTACCCATTTTCTTTCTTTTTGTAAACTCAACAATTCATTATTTATGTGAGACATTAATAGATACTTACCTTATTAAGTAAATAAAAATATAGTTTTAATATGAGTTTTTTAATTGGGCCTTTTAAAAAATACCTTAATTATATTTTTCTATGTGTTATTATTATGTACCTAGTTATTTTAAATATAATTAATTGATTTTAGGTATATTGTAAGTGTATACTTTAATTTTTAAATATTTGTATTTACACATTAAAATAGGTACCTATACAATATATAATATAGAAACATATATCTTTTATTGAATTATTGCTTATCGGTTAATTTTGTTTCAAATACAGATTAACAGAATAACAGATAATTTACTTTAAATTACAAACCAATGTAGGTAATACATTGTTTATATATTATAGACAATAAATGTACACTTGTGTTTTTAGTTTTCTTTTTATTAATTGTTATATTTAAGTTCTTATAAGTTATATTTAAATAAATAATAAGCATTCACATTTGCGATTTATGGTTATATAAAATCTAACATTGTAATAAACTATAGATAATTGGTGTATTATATTAAACCCGAGATAGGGTATTTAAAATTCATCGAAAATTGTAATTACCCATAATAATTCAATGATTAGTGAAATGTAGGCTTTTAACACTTTTAGGCTGTTCTTAGTTTTTTTAAATGATTATTTGTAAAATATTATCACTGTAATCAATGATATATTAATTAAATTATTTAAGTTATTATTTATTTTATTTAGTTATTTAACTATAATGGGGTTTTAAAAATTTAAAAATGCTTTTATATATTTTATAAATGCACCGTATACGAATAGACAAATGTTAGTTATAGGTACATACTATTATATTATATTATATATATAATCATGTAGATAGTAGATAAAAGAATTCGGCATCGTGTCGAAAATTACACGTATACTTGATAATATTTGTGAACTATATATATGACTTGTTGAGGATTTTATTTATATCAGTTTTTTTATTATTCGTCCGCTGTTAGTGTTATAATTATTACTTGTGACTAGCTTACATTGAAATCGCTGCAGTAAATATTTTAATGTCCACTAGAATTTTGACCACTTAATTTGGCGTCAAACAGGATTGTCACTATAATATCATAACGGTGTCAAGACTGGTTGCACATGACTGATAATAACACAACGAAAATTGATTGTCTGATATTTACGGATATTGACGGTTGAAAAAATTATCACTGTCCTCTCCATTAACCCTTCTTTGGGATTTCACCCTTGATTGTCTGGCGCCGTATGTCATTTGTACACAATCCTAGGGAAATTATCGTATTATATGCGTTTTGTTGCCGAAGAGCAAAAGTATTATTAAACTGCCCGTAGGCAATTACGCAACTTAAGTTGTTTTTTTTATCTTTCCTGTAGACATGGCGCCAATATAATATTATGTGTATAATGTATTATATATGTGTATTCACGAGTTTATGCATACTATCCCCTCTCACTCGTTTCGCTCGTCGCGCGGTTGATGTAGGTACCTACTCTTAGGCCCAAAATGATCAACACAGATATAATAATATCGACGATGGTAGCATTGGGAAGGTGGCGTAGTGGTGACGGTAGCTGCTTGTTTTTTTCTTTTTAACTATTGCAAATGAACGACCGTAGTGTAGCTATACTTTACGATTATACGAGTAAAACGAGACTGTTGTCGCCGTGAGTGAAGGGACGTTAAACCAATGATGTTAACTGTTGCCGGTTGGCGTATGTACTTATATTTTTAATTAAAAAATGTATTTTTTGGAGACTTTGTATCCGTAACTTATATAATATACGCTCGTATGATGACAGTTGACGTCTGTCTCTCGTTTGTCAAACACTTGCAGTCGAGCTTGCAGTTTATGTCGCTAGTAAAAGGCATAATACATTATTATTACCTACCTATGTATATGTAATTAGTCGAAAAATAGCTCAATTTGGTTTTTCATGTTGAAGTCGGTAGCCTGCAGTGAATACTTCGACCGCAATAACTCAGTCGGTGTTTCAAAGTTTGAATCTTGTTTTAAGTGTAAAATTACGCCTCAATGGGTGCGACAAGATAAATAAATTTGGCAGATATCCATGTTCAAAAAACGTTATGAAAAAAAAAAGAATTTGCTTGGAAAATAGTTTTGAATAAGATTTGATATAGAATGAACTATGTAGATAATTAATTGTGGTATACCTTTTACACAGACCATTTTAACGGTTTTAAAAAAAAGTTATAAAAATTCAACCTAGTTAAAAAGCATATTAAATAAAATATACTATAATAATACGTAGCCTAGTAGGTATCGTAGCTACTGACTTCTGTAGTTATATAATAAATGCACTAAATACTCAATTAAACTAATTCATACATTAAACGATTAAACCTCACATATTTATATTTGAGGTTATAATTATTCATATTATTAATCACATTATTACTCAACAAAAAAATTATAAAATTTAAATGTTTTTTTTCTAAATTAGAAAACACATTTTAAGTTTGGTACTAAAAAGTAATATTTTATAGACTGTAAAATTAACTCGTATAATCATAATGGGAAAAGTATTTTTGAAGACAAAGATAAAATATTTTTTATGCATGTAATTATTTAGATCTAAAAAGATTTATAATGTATATAATTTTTATTTTCATAAAAAAAAAAACAGTTATATTTATATTTTGAGAAGAGTATTGTTAATATAGGTTCTAACTCCTAATATGCGAAACATGTGCATAATAAAAATAACCATTTATTATACATTTACCAAATTATCATCAATATCATAAAATCAATTCAAACACTATTATATAAAGAATTTTTTGCTATAATACATGTACACATACATTAAAAAATCCACATTGGAAAATTAATACATTCATCGCTTCGCTCAGAATCTAAAATAAGTACACAATTTTCTTTCAAAAAGATTTGATGTTAAAACTATAATAAAATTGTATATGTTAACGAAAAATAACGTTTTTCCTCTATATATTTTAGTTATTTTGTTGTAACTAAAAATGCATTAATCATAGAGACTCATAGAAACTTTCCAACATAACTTTGATATATACTATCATTTTCTATACGCAATGAAATTTACAAAATATTTAGATTTATTTTAGCTATTTATATCATGAATTTATTTACACCATTTTACAACACGTAGTTAATGACTTAAAATAGTTAGGTATGCTATGTTATGGCAAATATCAGTTCTAATTATCAAATTAAGAAACATATATATATATATATATATAATACCTACGAATGACATTAACTATCCTCAGAAATAAACGCTAATCCATTTGTCTCCTTTTCCTTAGAATCGTTTTTTATATACAATTGTTTAATTAATATTACATATTATAATACAATTTATCTCCAAATTTACCATTGAATTCAAAATTAATATTTAATACAGTGACTACCCGCTAACAAGTTACATTCGTTTACTCTAAAGTTAAATCCTACTATATCTAAAGCAAAATTGAGTTCACAAGTTTCTTTTAATATTTATCTTCATTCCGAAATTATTACTCATTATAATCATGTTAATTGTATGTGAATTGTATCTTAAAAATTAAGCTATATGGTTTTATAATAACGTTTTTTTAGTATGATAGTTATTATTTTTTGCAATAGAATGTATATAATATCGTAGTTTAGTTATTGAATACAATTTAAAATATTGTATATTCTTACTTTTACAATTATTTTAAGTTTTTCTCGGGGATTCGGATAAGAAAAAAATGTCACGTTCTGTTAATTTCTTATTCGAATACATAATAATAAAAAAAAATGTGTAAAATTCTTTAAGCGGTCAAGTTCAGGGACATATTTTGTATTTTTAATTCCCATGAAAAAATTAAACTTTTATTTTATTTCTATACCTACGTTAATCCGTGAAAAACCATTGAAACAAATCCTTCATTTAATACAACTGGGCATAAATGCGGATAATTTGTGACCTTCTTTAACGACTATTAAAAAAATTCGTCTACAAGTTGTTTTTGAACTTAGATAAAATAGATTTTAAATTGAAATTGAAGTCTGGGACTATTTTAAATTCCTATAAGTATATATTACTTGGATTTTAAAGATATAATCTATTACAAGAAACATCAAGGATAGCGTATAAAATTAATTTCGTTGGTCAATCAACGCATCTTCAAGATAACAATTTAAAACTATCGCTAGCATGAAATGGATTTAGTCGAAACTCTATTATAATTGAAACCCTGACTTTGAAACTCGACATTCCATAGGGTCACGGTGTTATTTTTATGGCATTTACCTATACAACTATGCATGTGTATATAATTTGTTTTTTTATCGAGTTATCAGAATATTTTCACGCGCGTAAGCTCGTTTGTTGTTGTTGCTGGCCTACGTACATAGACATACAACTACTGATCCGGGTTTAGACACACGTCGTTATTATTATTATTATTATTACTATTTTTATTTACTGACCCACGTGTCCTTTGATGATCTGGACCGGTGAATTCTTTATGACCTACCTGGAACGATAAACACGAGAAAAAAACGATAGAATGCGAAGACATCCGTAGAACATTCAAAATAATGATGCGTTGTGACCAATATAATTATGTATATGTGTATAATATATACTGAAATTATACTAAAAAGTGCGTTTACTCAGCTTACCAGCTAAATCATCATCACTTTCTCTTTCGTCGGCTAGCTGTTGAAGGTACACTGTGAAATTACTGCAGCGAGACACGTAAAAAAACAATAATCTGTCGCCTTCTTGTTGGACGTGTTTCAGTGAATGTTCAGTAATTCATACGGTTCATTCTTTCTAGTTTCTATACAACGATATTAATAATGATACAAAGTAATAATAATTATAAAAGTAATAATAGTATTTTATTATTCACAGACAAAAGTTGAATTATGAGGACACATTGGTTTAATTTCGTTCTATGACACACGAGCAGTCATTCACGTATATCAATATTAAATTATTATTATGAAGTAGTTTTAGAATTTAATCACATACGTTTACGTATTATAAGAGTATAATACTATAATAAGACCCTTAAATGAAACATTAAATACATATGTTTAGTTCTTTGTTTGGGAATAAAGAAAATCGATACCAGGATCGATATACTCTAAAATGTTATTGATAACATATTTATAAAATAGATGTTAGAGCTCTGAAAATCGCTATCCAATGTTTTATGATCGATTATCTGTGTGATTATCTGATTTTAAATTTTAATACGTTTCAAATACGTTTTTATACGTTTTCGACAGTTTATTTCGGTCCTCTTTATTTAGTATTCTTTTATTAATAATATTTATTATTAATTACCTTTATTAGAAGGTAGGTACTGTAGCTATATTATAAAATTATTATTTGTTTTTATTAACGTACATAGTTCGCATAGTTTTTAACCAATACTTAGGGTTTTCGTTTTTATATTCAAGGTTCTTTAAACACTTATGTTAAATAAATTTCAAATGCTTTGTTTTTTAATGTCAGTATTTTTGAAACAATAAAGAACTTATTAATATGTTAAATTTTAGTGAATTTAATATTTTTCTTAAAGTTTACAAATCGTTAAAATCTGGTTTGAATTATAAAAATGTAGTTGTGAAGGAATGCAAAAATATGCGTTTCTGAAAATTACATTTTTTTTAAATGTTCCAGTATTTTGAAGATTTATTAATAATATATATTACTTCAGATTTCTTCTATATTATACAGTAAGAACGACGATTGAAACAACTATTATCATTTATCACTTATGAACGTTCTAGTGAGAGGAGGGGGAGTTTGGGGGATAGATCTTCTTGTGGCCTTTTTATAATCCTAAATAACTGGGACTTATGATATTGGATTGGTTTTAAATTGTTCATGTACTTAGATACTGAAGGTGACAAACCTAACTTAACCATCTTAATATGTTAAAATTCTTGGAAATTCATGAAAAAGTAGTTATTGATCCCATAAAAGTTGTTGATGCAATTTCTCAAAAATCAAAATATTGATATACTTAATTATTTTTATTAATGATAATTAACATTTTTTTTGAATAGATATTATGAGGCATAATAAAAATAATTTTTATTGCGATTTAACGTATATTATATTGTTATTGTGATGGGACTATGACCCCCGATGTCCTGGGAACGCCACTGTTAATATTAGGTACTTATTGTGGACTTAATAAAGCTCCATTTGCATTATCTAATAAGTTTAAAAAAAATATCGTTTATTTTTAACTGCTCTTTCTCAGCTACTCCCGAATTACATTAATATGGAATATGTATATTTTATTTATTTATACTATTCAATATGTATTAAACATCGATGCTTTTATATTTTTAACAAACACGCTACCTATATTTCCTTATTGTTTAATTTATTACATGTCCAAATAGTGGTAAATATACAAAGTGAAAAGTACGAGCAGATACGATCCTACGTCAATATCCGGTCTTTCCGTTTAAATCCTATCGGTAAATTAGTATACACATAAATATTAGTATTGTGTTGGCGCATAATTGAATTGTGTAAAAAGAAGCATATTACAGAATATCATCATGTAATTTTTTTCACGCGATTTCCGATTAAATATGTTCTATACACTACCATTTATATATATGGAATCAAGTAATAGACTTCCGCTTGACATTCTAAATACACACACGCACACACACACAGGTCTAATACATAATTTTGGTGATGATTCTTGAGTGATGATATTGAGCGAGAAAGAAAAACATTAACACTGTCTGCTTATGGAAAATATAGGAACGAGTGCCTATACCTAACTAGCTATGCCGTTCACGGTAATGTAGCGATGGTACTTATACCTATTATAAAATCGCACGTTGCTGGTTACACAGACGTGAGAATAAAAATAATTGCCTGTAAAACCGGGTTGTCCAATTTTATGCATTTTTAAATGAGAGTTCGGGAAATTTATCATGAGAGTATGGGGAGTGGTCTATGTAGTGTATATGATATAAGAATCCAATGTTTTAAGATACATTGTTTTTAGTTGTTGAGAAGACATTTGCATATCCTGCCATCACTACTGTCTGTCGGCTATGCATTATTATATTGCTTTGAACTTGATACCACAATTGGCCGGATGACCTAGGCCTACAAACGGGCTGCGCACGAGTTCCAGTTTTCACAATACTCGTAGACTCGCTGCTGCAGATCGGTGTCTGCACAAACGTATTATACATATATAATATATAATGTAAATTTACATATATAAATAGATGCTTGTCTGTGGTATGTATAGGGTGTCTCATTATGGTGTTTGTCTCCGTCAATGATTTTGTCTAATAAATGATTTTAGTTGGGTTATTAGAGAATTACAATCGTTATAAGCTATAACTCAGAGCAGTTTTCGAAATACTTATAATCAGTAAAATTAAATACATAACACTTGTTTTTATGTCTCTTAAATATCTAAGAAAACCAATTTATGTAAATATTTTGAAAGATAAATAACTAATTTCCATTGGGTACAGAGTATTCAAATGGTTTAGGTACGAGAGGAGGGTAGTGTGGAATATATTATATATAGTTTGCGGGTGGTATGACACCAAGCGCGCTATAATACATCCTGTATAATATATAGTTGTATAAAGGTGAGTTGGTAGACTGTAAACTTAAAACAACACCTGACAATATTCGTATAATTTACAATAAAACCGAGAATCGTTGTTGCTTCTATTGCAGACTGTTGGTTTTTATGCAATAAGCTAATAACGAATAATATACGTGGTGTACGTATTACTGCTACAGAGCGCGGGCAATGCGCAAAATTATTGTGTAACATGCTTGGCGAGTGTCGCCGCGGCCAGTGATGAATCGAAAAAAAAAGAAAGTACTTACACATTTATAATATTTATTGGCAATATATATATAATATAATATATATATATATATATATTTATGTATAGTTATCATTATTCGTTTCAAAACTGCAGTGTTTACATTGTCATCGATAATGAAATGAATAAATATGATGTACCCGTGTGCTGCGGATACTTACAATACGTATGTCGTACGTATTATTGCAGTGCTATTCGACTGTGAATAATAATTCGAAAACTTTCATACGAACTCACTAAAATCTATGTATAATGTATATGCATATATATGTAATATTTATAGCACATGTGTTTGCTTTTAAGGTTATTTTAAACCATTGAAATATGTTACTTATTTTTTCGTAAAAAAAAATGTTACCAGCCATTCAAATATAATGTATATACCTAATTACTCGTAGAAGTATTTCTACAAATTTCTAAGCATGTGCTTTGGAAGTTAGTATCTCTGTTAATATCTAATATAACATATATTTTAACAAACTTCTGCAACATATACAATAATATTACAATATTATATACATAATACATTATATTATTATTTTTATTCTGGTTGTACAATTTTGTGTTTTCAATAAACTTAAGTATTTACCTATTTCTGCTGCTTCATTAGATGCTATAAATGTTATTGCAAAATATGAGATATGTTTGTGTCCTCTAAATTTATGGATTGTATTTGAGTTAAAACCATTTAGTAAGATTATATGTATCAAAGTATAAAGTGATAAATATGTTGCAAAATTCTCATAAATATTGGTTTTTATTTTTTTCAGCTATATGCGGTTTATTCTAAAATAATCTATTACTATTATACAAGTAGTATTATAACAATACTATGGTATACTGTTTCCAGAACTTTTTTTCTCTTTAGTTAATTCAGACTCTTATTTCTTTGTTGATTTGCCATTTGAAATTGTGAATTTTATATTTTCTTTGTTATCTGTCTGTTGGTGTCATATGATGTACTTGTAGTTATGGACCCTATCTTGAGATTTAAATCTCGTGCCTCTTCTTTAGCTATTTGAACTGCAGTTTATTGTTTTATTTCATGACGCAATGTTCCATGTTAGTTGTATTTTAAGACATAATTTATTTTATAATATATAAAATAATAACTATTTTTCATATTTATATTAATATTAATTTGTTTAAAATTAGGCATCCCGTAAAATTTTTTCGTTATAATGTGTATCATCACAGTAATGACACACGGTAATTGATTGTAAAATGTATACAGTTACATATCTTTACAACGGTATTATGTATAGCGTTATGCAATTGTGATTTTCAATGTTACTAGGTTATGATAATTTTTGTCTCTTAATATGGCGTGTTGTAGGTATGGATATGTAAATAATTACTCAAAACATAGTATCTAAAATTCTAAAAGAAAGACATGGAGAAAAAGCACATATGCGCGTTTATTGAATTCGATTCGAATGGCCGTTTTTTTATTTATTACATTATGCAATTTTAATGTGGTAAAAAGCTAAGAAATATATATCTAAGAAATTTTAACTACGTTTTAAACCGTGTAATTTAAAATATATGCCTACCAATATGTTTTTTTTTTTTTTTTAGCAAATTGTCAGTTTACTGTAGAAGTTATAATTCAACTTCCTAAGAGCGTAGTAATCTATATTTCAAGGTCAATAAAAAATCATATCAGTTTTTATTTTTGTAAACAATGACAGAGTGTTTCTAAAGAAATCAACAGTAAATAGTATTCGTTTCACACAATCTGATAAATCGATTTGAAATTATAAGCGTATTGGATATTATGATATAAAAAGAAGCAAAATATGTACGTTGTACTTCTCTTCGACACGGTAGTATGGTTGGTTATCACTCTATCAGATTGGTATGAATCTTGAATTCATTCACACGTCCGCCACATACGCATAAATTATTATACTATTAACATTATGTTTATAAATATGCATAGTATATCAGAGATGAAACTTTCACATTTAAAAAATATAATAGTAATATATTAATTAAATGCCATGGTGCTTTGGGTGTATAATTTAAATAAATTTGCTGTACAATAGTCATTCATTTCGTGTAATTTTATAGTTCAATCTTTTTATTTCATATCGAATTTGATATTAATATTATGACGTATACGTTTAACGGTATGAATATAGATATATTAACAACAAATTATAATGATTTTTTTATAAAGACATACTTATCTAATATTGTGAAAACATTGTAATAATGATATTGCAAATCCAAAATTTGCCATCATAATATTTTTCAATTTTTAGCTCAAAATATAGCAGCGTTGTTTGCTCATACCTAGTATTTTTTAAATCGTATATTGCAATATAAGGGTATAGAAGAAAAAAGCAAAAGTACAAAAATTAAACTAAACAAATTGATAGGTTGGTATAAATGTATAAGTATGCGGTTAATTGTTTTATGTCAATAAAAGTAAATTATTTGCTCAAAAATATTATCGTTATTTGTCACTAAAAAAAAAAAAAAAAATTATTTAATGTAAATAATATATTACAAGATAGATTATAAGGTGCAATTAAAATATCTTTAAACATTATAATATAATTATTAATAATAAGCATACATTATTTAAACACGCATATCGTAACATTCATATCGCATATCGCATTCATAATATAAAATACTGTTAGAGTCGAATTGTCAAATTTTTATAGGTACCAATCTAAATTTTATGTATATATATATTTATATATTATATCACTTTTGATAAATGAAATAACATTCTATAATTTTAAACTTATGAAAACAGTTAGCAACAGATTAATGAAGTACTAATTAGTTTAACACTATATAGATTTAACATTAATGATTTACACGGTCGGATTAGAATCAAATATCAGTTGTTTATAAACTAATACCTATGTTATACTGTATTAAAAACAAATTATTTAATGCGTTTTTATTTTCTTATAATAATAATAAATAATAATTACTGATAATACTTAATGTACAATTTTTGGAAATAAGTAATTAAAAAAAATGGGTTACACGGAGAATTTTTCGCGTTTTAGGTTGTAAAAATAAGCAGGTTAAATACAGTGAAAAAACTTTGATCGCATAGTTCACACTGTGTGCTGTTTTTTTTAGTCAAGAGAAAGCAATAAATTAGACTAGTTTTTTTTTTAATGAATTTACGTCACGGCCAAAAGCATACTCACGTACGATTAAAAGATTTTAGGTCGTCATCTGTGACAATAGTGTCCTGCGTTTTTATTTTTTAGCATTTTGAAGTGACCGAAATATTGATGAATCCTCTTAGATTTGGGTCGTTCATCAGCCACTGTTAAGTGTAATTCTGGATTGAGGTCAAATGGCCATATAGTCGGTCACATATCGCACACGTCGTTCTACCCCAAGAACTTGGTGA
Organism: Pentalonia nigronervosa; assembly: GCA_014851325.1. Taxonomy (NCBI): domain Eukaryota; kingdom Metazoa; phylum Arthropoda; class Insecta; order Hemiptera; family Aphididae; genus Pentalonia; species Pentalonia nigronervosa. Next base: position 29,035 of record JACXSJ010000050.1, read on the forward strand.
TTTCAACGTACAAACATGAATTGTAAGTGTTGGAAATAGTGCAGAGAAATTAAACGATTCCGAAAGAGGCCAGTTGCATGAATCACGTATAAATCACAGTTAAATAATACGCATATTATTATCATCGTGCGACCTTAACTGTATTCATATTAAAGATTACGATGTTATGTCTTTTAAATTGCATTATTATAATGTTGTTGTGCCTTTACAGTTGCTGTGCATATTTCACATTTACAAGATAATTACTTACTTTTACCACGAGCTATTTTTAATGCATATAAAATAAGAGTTTTTCTTGTATATAGGTAGTGGTAAGTTGCGTGAAATCCTGATCACGATGATTTGTTCACGGTTTGAAGGCGATTTTTATGATTAGGCGAAAAACACACGCACAATTTTATGTCTTATTTATGGCTTTGTGATGACGGCGGCGGAGTGCATAACAATTTTTTTTTTTGATCAACGTGTTCTTATTAAAACTATATACCTATTGTTGTAATTACCTTTGGTTGCGTAATATATTTATCTCATAGCAGAAAAGTTTTGTACTTATACAAACATATGAATATGTTTTATGCTTTTTTCTTTAATTATTATGTGCTTCAACGTAGAAGCAAAAAAAAAACTGTAAAGAAATAGTTATTTTTATACACCATCTTATGTCGGATTTGTTTTCTTGAGGCTAGACTTCCTTTTTATAGCGTAATTTTTTTCAAACAGATTTTTTTATTTACGATTCAACAGGCGCTTCCATATGGATCGGTAATGGCCAAGTCAGGTGCCTGTAGGTCTGGTGGCACACACACAAACGTGCGCACACACTTGTGAATACACATACTTACGGTCTACTTAGTAGCAACGTTAAACCTATATATTATATATATGGCTTCATAAGGGTCACGAGTAACTAACCGGTAACCAATATCCAGTGTGGTACCGACATTTTATAGAACGGAGGATGTGATTGTACGACGCGGGTGAAAACATTGAAAACGGCATATGTCTTAAAAAAATCCACACAAATAAAATCCTCTTAAATAATTATTACATATTGTTTTAACGATGCTCTATAAAGTGACTTATTAATTACCTACTGTAACTATTATTAGACTAGTTAACCACTTTTTATGACACAACTAGTGAAATTAATATTTTCAACAATTAGGGTTTAATTGATTGTTTTAATATGAGTGCCTCATATCTATCGAGGAAGAATAAAGGGCGATACTAATTAATAATTGATTTTGGTGATTTGAATTTTAGTTTTGAAATCAAAGTAGGTTTATTCGTTAAAATTACAAATAATAAAACGATGTCCTCGAGTTAAAATGTATGAACACGGACTAAATGTAAAAATAAAAACAAGATTTACTAGGTATACTGCAGATACATTTTATAGTGTATAAACCATATAGATGACGCATTTATACACTTCAACTTCGCTCTACAACCGTCTCGAAACAAGTTTTTGTTTTGCGCAACGGTATAGTTTAATGTTATTAAACTGCGTGTTTACTCGCCGGGACTTGGACACAACGAAAAAGTCGACCAGCGAAGCACCTTCGAATGAGTTATGTCACTATATATAAACACACACACACACATTCACCGTAAACGTGCACGTACTTTTTTTTTTAAAGTAATAACATCTCAGTATAACAATAATTACACAATATTATTCATATCAGAGTTCACAAAGTACACACCAATACATATAACACACGTGTTATTATTACACACACATACGAATGCCGCGCTTCTAGTTAACGTTTATTATAACCTACATCAACGTATATATAAGCGTCGCGCTCGGCTATTGTCTAACCTAAAAATTAATAATAATAATATAATAATATGTTCTTTTTTGCCGGATCGTCGTGCGTGCGTTTGAAAGTCAAAACTCGTCGTTTAAAGAGTAGGAGACTGCGTGGCCAACATTCATAATACGCGAAACATATAATATATCCGCAACTGCTGTGCGTATAGTGCGGTTATCTATATTAGGTATATAGATAACTATGATAAACGAGTATACGAGTGTCGACGTCAGAGCACAGTGTTATCGGTTATTGATCCACGTTGAATCCGACAGCGATTATATAAAAATTGCCTTTTCGACTGTCCATGATGACCGAAAACAATATTCTTTTATTTTTCGATTTGTTTCTTGATTATAATTATTATCAGTTAACTCTTAATCTTGTTCATTTGATTACTCTACTCTGAAGAATCAGATTTAAAATTTGTTGTTGGACAATTTTCCTCCCCTACGAGTTATTAAAAAGTGTTAAATAAATTGTACAAAACTTAAGCGCCTCCAAACAGAGTGGTATGTCAAGGATTTTTTAAATTGTATCCACGTGTTGTTCTTAAGTACTTTAATACTCAGCATCATTGATGCGGATTATTATCTGGATCAATGAAGAATTGTACAATGCTATTAAAAAATATAAATAGTTATAAAAATCATTAAAGTCATTAAAAATTAGCTATATTTTATAATATCTTATGAAAAGTGACAACATATTTCAATATTATTGATAATTTGAATTGAATTCAGTTTTAAAATATTTATGTTGATTTTAAAATACTGTAAGTCGAATACATTGAAAATAGAAAGGTGAAGGACGGTGCTAAAAAATTGTTAGGTACTGTTCGTACAAGTGTGCCAATCATGTTTGACGTAAATCACTGGTTATCCATTAATTATAAACATAGTTTAATAAGTTTCGTATGCTATGCCTAATAAAAATTGAGATTTAATAAAGTAATATATATTATTTTCTGCAACCGGTGTTTGTTTTAACACGAGCATCATTGCAGATAAATCACTTACAAATAAGCCAATAAAATATAATATATATTTTATTTGTAAACGATTCACTTCTACCTATATGCTGACCTCTGGTTGGTACGACGATATATAAATATCGACACGATTTGCATTTTTCTTTCAACCGATTTTTTCTCGTCCTCTAACTCCGTTGGGAAAATGAAAGTGTATCGCATTTATCGATCTATTTTGTTTTGAGTTCTTTGATTTTTTCAACGACTAACTGCCAACACGTTTCTAGAGAACAATATATGTATGTCCAAAAACCCAATAAAAAGTTTGGTAATAATATCGTGGAAATAATCTTCTATGCGTGTTTTTATTTACTATAAAAATATCGTAATTATATAATATGATCTTTATCGTAAAATAATCAATTGTAGCAGATTGACAGCGATAAAAATAATAAATATTGCATATTCCAAAGGTACGATAAAATTTATATAATGAAATAATAAAAGTATAAAAATATACTGAATTATCTAAAAATAAAAGTTACCACAAAATATTTCAAAAAATAAAATAATTTTTTGTACATAAATAAAACATACATACTAATATAGATACGTAAATAATAATAAAATATTGTTTTTTAATATGTTTTATCTCAGACCAAAATCTTCGAAAATTGGTCAAAACAATTAAATAAATAATTATTATCAAATATTTAGAACTACTGATGAAAAGCCACAGGTATATAAAATCCGGAGGCGATATAGGCAGGATACATTTTTGTGTAGGTGATGAGTACCTACCATAGATAATATCTTATCACTTATATGGACCAAACCCATCTTAATATATTGATGGTGGCTGCAGCTGTCTACTTGTAATTATATCAACAATCGAAATGGCGGTCATTTTACGCGCGCAAACATAAACCGGAGCGCCGCTACGAAAGTGGATCAAGGGCAACGCTGCCGGTACAATATAATACCGTCGATCGCTCGTCTCATCGCGCACGTTTGTTCCGTTTGAATTTTGAAATTTTGCCGATCTACGTCGAAGAGGTCACACGGGTCGTAGTATTCAGTATTCGGATTCGAGAAAAAACCAACTAGGTACGGAAGAACGCGAATTGGTTATATTTAAAAACTGTATGTTTGGACTTGACATTTCTATAATACTGACTGCTGTAACAGCTGTCATTGTATCAAACACAAACTCATGTAGAGGGAGGGGATAACAAACCGCACCCACCTTAGTGGCACTTGGACAATCCTGTATAGTATACTGTAGTATAGACGCACTTCTCATATTTTTTAATAAATTAATTCCGAATTAAATGTAGTCGCCGACGTAATTTAAGATTTTCCGTGTATAATATTTATTTTTGCGTTTTTTTCCAAGATATACATGATGATCTCCGCCTGTTATGTCGGATATATACTTATAGAATTGTTGGCACGCCATGGTTTAGAATGTTTAGACAAAAGTATCGGTTTGGTTGTTTAGTGCTCATATCTGGTTTAGCATTTTTTTTATTGACGCGCGCGCACCGCATAATAGTTTAAACATAAGCTTATTGATGGTGTACCTACCTAGCTGCTTCTTGAAAGTTGCGTCGGAGGATTGTTAAATTTGTAAGATGACAATCTCGCGTCTCCTTCGCATCGTATGCCCTAAACGGGTCGTATATTCATTGAATAATAATAATCATTATCCAATGTTTGTTTTGTTGAATAATAATTTTTTGTGTAGGGGTGAGGAGTCAAAATCATTCGAAATTGTTGAAAATAGTAATTGAGATGATTCACGTTTTTAGATTGTTCGAATCGATTTTACCCCTCTCCGCGAACAACTTGCATCGCCTATCCATCTTGTTCCGCAAAAACTCGTCGCGTCCATACACATCCGTACTGTAGTAGGTTCTAGAAGTATTTTATTAATTACCGGCGGACTCTATACAATATACATCTTCCGGTCGTATTTTTCGGACGGACCTCTTTTGACCTGCCAGTCACACCGACGCCACGCCGCCGTGCCTGCCCTGATGAGTTTCGTAACATTTTAAGCAACGGTGGCACACTTTCTACACACACACACGTGCGCGCGCAATATGATATCTCTATTCCTTACACGGCAGTTTCAATATGTATTCCTTAGGGGTGTTGTATTGCTATCTCTATCTATAAATCGGTATTGCTGCTGTCTACGTCAAAAGTTATAACTCAATAAACGTAACTATATGGGCTAACGACCGAAATCTTACTACCTGTACATTTTTGATAGGTACGCTTGCAACACATTCAGAAGTCCGAGAGATACCATAATTTCGATTTGATTTTTTATCAATTTTTTTTATAGGTGTATTCTTAGACATTGAAATATTTTAAATATTTAATAGTGTTTGTAAAATGTACATAATATAAAATACGAAATAAATATACTTAAATAGGTACTTAGGATCAAATCGTTCTTATTTTTCTATATACAGACGACATCATTATACTGCATTTACGATTGCCACTATCCGCTATGCACCATTTGACATAATAGTCATGTCTTCGGTGAATGTAGACAAATATAGTATAGATAGGCATATTGCGTATGTATGTTTCCTTCCTCAGATCCGAAGATTTCAATCTTACCGTGATGAAAATATGATTAACTGAATCAGTAAATCTCTGTAACTGCAGACACTTTACTATCGATATATCCTTTGCACGTAATATTATGCAGTTGGGAGCGATTGCAAAGGTTATTGTAACTTTTTTAATATATTGTTATATATAACATATGTATAGAGTTGTTTCGTCGGAATATTTTAATTGTGTTTCTGCACCGTGCATTATAGCTCTACGACGACCATAATATTTTACTTCGATATAAATTTTGATATCTAATGATTTTTAATTGTATGACTTCGGTCAATATATCAAATTCATACACTTGAGTGTGGTGTGAACCTAACCTAATGCAAAAAAGCACGTGCATTTTATTAAAAAAAAAAAAAAAATGTAAAGCCTTATAATTAGTCACCGACTTACCGAGAAGCTCTAAACACCTTTGAGTAATATTAAAAACGTATTAGTTGGTGGACTATAATAACTCGTTAGAGTTTGATAAAATCATTATTAGGTGTCCTCTCGGAGGACTGTGTGTTTGTATTTAAGTAACTTACGTCCATGTTCTATTTATTTTATCTCTTGGACATGTATAAAATATTATAATGTATAGATCCCTCTATATTATACTTATAACGATGGTGTTGAAGTATAGTATTTGGAACTCAGCCACGTACAATGACAATATTCTGGAAGCCGTCCATACCCCGGTTTCCGTTATACATGCATTTGTGAACGAATTTCGTTCACTAATAATTTATCTTTTTTTTTCATCAAAACGAATAAAAAAAAAGTTATAATCGCCTCCTACCTATTTTAGTCGCACATTAGAGTTCTACAACAAAATCCACGTTTGTTACGTGTAATGATGTGCAATAGGTTTAGAGGTATATTTAGCATCCAATTTCAACGATCAAGTTGCGACTTTAATATGTAATATGTACCACGTGTTAGCACATATTCGTCTCAAAAAGCTGAGCTAGAACTTGTTAGTATTTAATACGACCACACACGCACAAGTATACGAGGAATAAAAAAAATTGATCAATAAAATCTATTAGTGGATACATATTTCATAATTAAAAAAACCATTTAATTGATTTACGTCTTAAATGGTTACAATATTGCATAGAAAATACGCCCGACAGCAATTTCCTATTTATTTCGCGCAATAAACTGTGTGCAATTTATGTGACAAGTTATTCGAAAATAATTATATGCTTATATCACGATAGTTTAATGTTGTGTGATATATTGAACATAATTATATATATATATATATATATATATATATGTATGTATGTGTGTATATATGTGTATAGGAAGGTATTATAAAATCTAAACTATCTATAATATATTTTTATCTCGTTTATGTTTTCTATCTTATAATTTACACGTATATCTGCCTTATGACTATAGATTAAGAGTTCAATTATAAATACTTTTATGCGGTGGCTAAATGAGTAGGTCGATGTACTCTAACTTTGACTTGGATATTTTTTTTACACGTTTTGAGAGTTGCAAAAATAATTCTATGACTGCCAAAAAAAACCACCTGACACCTGGTTAATTTTCCAGCGCAACGACCTGTGTTGTAAAAGTAAAAAAACAAAATGAAAAAAAAACGAAGCCACTGTATGGCCAATTACAAACATATTTACAACGGTGGAAAGTAAAATATAAAAAAAAAATGATAATAATTTAAAATCGTTATAATGATATAACTTTGTCTGAACAAAATTTGCTTTCATTTCATTATACGCATATTTTGTGAAATTGTCTACATAAACACGTATATATATGTATATATATATTAAAACGATCGGTAGGTTTTTTCTCAAAATATCTATGAACGCTCATGTGGTGTCTCGGACATTTCGACGGGTTTCCGCACGATATTTCGTAACCGACGTCCGTGCGTTTACTCGGACATATTGTCATGTTATACGCGTCGAAACGTGGTTAGTGTGTTTATATATATATATATATGATATATGCGAACGGTTTAAACCGTGCAACGATCAACGAGAACAATCGTTTGATATCGTCGACAGACGGGTTGTTGTACACGCCAGCGCGTGTTCACACGATCGTAATATAGGTATATATTATTATTATTAAAATATCGTAGACATTACGCTGTCGCGTTTCTGATACCGCGGACTCGGCAGATATTCAGCAGCTAAACCGTACAATATATATATATATATATATATTTAAACATATAGGCATTACGTTTAAAGATGTGTATTATATTCACATTTCATCGTGTCGTATTCTGGTCGGTATGTACACGTTCGTCTGGTGTAGGTAACGTCGTGTTACGAGACACGACGCAGCGCGAAGACCTCCTAAGTAGCTATACCTCTACTATCTGTAGGTGTTATTGTGTGTGTATAGATATGGTATCTTATTGTAATAACGATTTCGATGACGACCGCAGCGGTTATTTAATGTGTGCCTTAATAACAATGTTACAATATTTTTGTCGCGGGCAAAGAACATCGCTCTTCCGCTGACGTATACCTTTTGTAAGGTTCCCATGTCTCTGGGTTACTACGTATATAGGTGTGTGTGTGTGTACTTAACGCATCGTTGATCGTGGTCGAAGTGTCATATTGAAACTTATTTATGTTTATAACGCTGTTGCTGCCAGCACCGGCGTCGATGCAGCGTAGCAGTGGTTCGAGCGAAGATCATCGAACTCTGGGCGTTTGGGACGTAAAAAAAAAATCGCAAAAAGTGCGCGTATATCACGAAGATTATAGTATAGAAACATTATAATATGGTTATGGTATAATAATATTTGTCCAGCGGTCGCGTGGGGAGAAAAGGGCGGCGTATATTATAACATCGAACGGACGCGAAAAAATATGAGAACGACAGGAAAAAATCCCGACCATGTTCACTGTAGGTACACATACGCGTGACGCATGTGCGGTTCTTATTATTTTTTATAAACATTCGAATAATATTTGTATAAATAATAATGATAGTAATAATAATAATATTGTGATAGCGGGGCGACGATTGCAACTGTGTCGAAAATTAACGGACCGGACTAATTTAATTGTTGCACCGATGACAATGCAGTCACGACATCGAAGAATGATAATAATAATAATAATGATAATAATATTACACGCATAATATAATAATATTATAATAATGTGTATGCGTGTGATCATTCGTTCGTACGACGGCGGGTAAAACACGATCACGAATTTTCGCGCGGCATGACAGAGAATAGCGCGCCCGAGTATGTATGGTAAGGTACACGACTGAAATATAAATCGGCCGAATTTGCCTTGCCGCCGCCGCCGCCACGTCGGTCGACAGCCGTGTTTGTACCTATTCTTCCAGAATGTATATTATTATTTATTATTATCATTATTATCATTATTACGACGGTCGTGTGCTACGTCATCAGGTCATCGAGCATAATATTATACCTCCTATAGTGGTCGCCGTAATAAATAACAATCGTAACGTTATACTGCAGATGAAACACGTTCGTTTATGTTGAAAAGAGTGGCCTTTGCCGATGAAATTAAACAACCACGCGCAGAAATCAATTGAAATATGAAGATGAGATACTGCAGCTATTTAGAATATTTTTAAAAAGTGTTTATTATCTCTAGAAAACAAATACATTTCTAAAAAAACTGAATGCATTTTTTTTAATCAATACTCGTCCGACAAAGCATCATGATTATCATCAGGACATCAGCATACAAACAATTATATCATATACCTAAATATAGGTATATGATGTTTATTGTTTATTATTTTCTTTGTAATAATAATAATATTATTTAGACATTGTATTATAGAAATTATATATTATATAATTATGTAATTAGAAACAAATTACCAATTATCTATAAAGTGCCATTATGACAATTAAAAGTATCATGTCCCGAAGCATTCAAATATCTATTTTAAATAATGGCAAAAGTATTTTACTGAAGTGTGGTAAAAACTAAGGAGACACGCGTTCATTGTATTGACGGTGACTTACCGCTAGTCAATATAAGACCGTTTGGAAGCCGCTTTTTCTACATTGCGTTTAGTTCTCGTAATATATTCTGAGTATTACGATTTTGTTTTTAAATTTCAAATTCCTTTTGTAATGTTTTTTGTTTATATTGTGTATATAACATCGAATTCCGCGAAGATTGATGCGCATTATTATAAATTTATACCGCGTATAATACATGCTGTCGGTATAAGTGTGTAAACAAGCGAGAAAATTTGAAAATAAATATTTTTATTATCTTCAGCCAAAATACCGTATAAGCAAAGGCGAATGATAAACTATAAATTAAAAAATGCGCATTTTATGCTCCGGCTGCAAATTGTTATTTACGACGGCATTTGGTATATTTCAATGTAAAACTGCGCATCTGGGCGCGTCTGGCCAGTTATTTTCATTTTTGTTTTCTGTAATGTAATCGTTATTTTCAATCATTGCGATTTGCTAATCATTAATAAATTCCTTAAAGCTTTTAACGAGAAACGCGATTCCCCCGGTCTTATCTTATAATATTATTACGTCGTTATATGATGAAGACGCCGCAACAACCGCCGTTATTATGTACGTCTTCATGAATATTGTATTGTATAATACTTTAATGCACGATGTACCATACATAATACATGTATATATTATATATATATCGACGCAACTAATCGCGTAAAGCTTTTATGCATACGATATGTGCATCGCCGTCTGCTTATAATCGAACTGCGTTCAATCTTTTTTTTACATAAATATAATATGTCGAATTTGATGTGCGAGAATTCGGGAATTCGATCCCGAGTATAACAATAACGACGGCGGCGGTATACTTGAATGATTTGAATATATATTATTTTATATTAATTATATGTATGAGGATATGACGTGATGGTTGTTGTGCCGCCGAAACGTATGCACTGAATACTGATGATACTTTTGGGTTCGGATCGATTTAAAGCGAACGTCGATCTGCAGATGTTAACGCGAGTTATACAATGTCTAGTCGATATTTACGTATAATAGATCTCTACATAAACAATTAATGCTATTTACAACACAACAACTATTGCGTTTGTTGTTTTTGTTTGGTGCTCGACTCATCTCTTTTCCGATTTAAGTCTCGGTCACTATATTAATAATATATACCTATATATATTTATATATTTGTTTGCAATTTGCCATGCTTACTTTTCCATTATTAGCGGCTTTGTCTCAATCAATCCCAGCGGTTCACGGAGGTCGTTTTTTATATATATACGGCAGCATTGCCGTATATATATAGAGAACCACCCACATTTAAAAGCTCTCGCTGTGCCCTATCAATTAATTCTTCTGTCCCGGGCAGAGGATCGTGCTTATATCACCGAAATGGCGAGTACGGTTTTCCTAGGGTTTTGGTTATTTGTCGAATGAGTGAGGTTACGTATTAACATTATTTTTTATTAAATTCACTGTGAATAATCTACAGATAATAACAATATTACAGCTATACATACGTAAAATCATTAACAGTGGAGGTTGAAAAAAACAATTTGCATTTTGTTAATGCGTGTTAGAAAAATACGACACTGCAACAGGTGCAAACAGGTAACGGACGGCGACGATCAGTCAAAATAATATTACCAAACCATATTCGATTATAAACGTATATTATTATACACAATATGATTTTACAGTTATGATATTATTGTTGTTATATGCGTTATATGTACACTTTACTATTGTATTGAAAATATTGACATCGCGGTGTATAAAAGTCGTATTGGTCGATAATAGACGTAAGTACATCGCACACTATTGTTGCAAAAAAAGTTATCTGCAGATAAGAGAACCGTATTATCGTTATTATATATTATTATCATTATTATATTTATTCACACATCTGACGCGGGACTCGATTGTGAAACACATACACTGTACACAGTCTTATTATAATCAATATATTGAATAAACAGCAGTCGTACGATAAATGGTGTTAGAAATGCGGCTGTAGGTGCATGCGCTATAGTGCGTGATTTCTTGGAATATGCATATAATATTATATATTGTTACGATTTACGCTCGGAAAAGAGGTGTTACGAAAAGCGATTAGAGCATGTACCCATATTATTTTATCGTCGATAGAAACTAAAATGATTTCATTTCTGTTTTTGCGATCATTATTATGGTTTATTACTTTTTTTTCATTACTTATTTACGCGGTAAAAACTTGTTCACCGTTTTTTTACACCTTACCTAAAAACGTGTGCACGGGTCGTAACCGCGGTCGCGCGTAATAACTTTAGTAGTATATTACTATTATTATATATTGTATTGTTATTAATATTATTCATATTGTACAGTTGTCGTTCCGTATGGGAAGCGTTGTGAACCGTTGTGAACGACGTCGTCAGGTCCATAGAATTCTGATGGATTCGTTGCAGCGCGACCGGCCCATGGCCGCGTGTTTTAGGTCTACTGACTTTTAGAAAATATAATATTATATATTTTTAATACGTTTATCGTTCGGCAGCGGTTTAGGCGAAAAAAAATTATGAATCGTATTTGGTCATATAATCGCGATATGCCCTGTAAAAATAATATAATGTTACCGTTGTGTTATATAATGATAATATCCTTCATGGGGAGGCGATCAGGGAATGATCGAATGAATACGTGCTGGCGCGTTTATAACGTTCCGGAAAATTGTAATTTACAAGTAGTTTTCTGTGTCTAAGCTTCCGAGGGGAATTATTTAAAATTATCAATTTTCTCGTTTTTACGTTTTTTAATCTCATCGACCATTTTTCTACAGCGAAAGTTTATATAACTTATAAATGATCATAAACTCTATGACTGTCAATTTATAGTTGCCTTTTTAGTTTTTCAGATAGACAATCTAGTGTAGTACTGACTATATAGTAGCACTTTCAAAATGTAATTTAATTGTAAAAATAACAAGTATTTTTATTTTTCTCAATACATATTAAAACAACCGTGTATCGAAAATTGTCGTGAAAAAATGTTTAAAAAATAGTATTTAAAAATGTTAGCAATTGAAGTTTTAACTGAGCTTCGCTCATTTAATCGTTTGGTGAATGCGATGATCGTAATTGTTTTTGTTTTCAAATCTTATGCCATAACAATAAATTGACAGAACACTGTCTGCAGGATTTCGACGAAAAACGCAATCCATTTATTATTTAAAATTCTTATTCCAAAGTCTAATATGAATATGATTCTTTTTTTTTTAAATATTACGTATCGCATTATGTATGCACTTGTATATTATTATGTATTCGCCCTCCCCGTGAGTATGGAGCAAGGTCGGTACAATGCGGTCCGGCATTTCGTGATTTTGTCAAAGGCCACCTGCCGCGATCGCCACGATCTCAATTAACGTCAGTATTTCATTGTGCTTGTGCGTTCACATTTATTTCATTTTTTCTATATTCAATACACACAAACAAACGCATTAATATGATTTTAATATCTTCAATTGCCCACCTCGCGCGCGGTAATTATTCGATATTTTTTTATTTAATTTTTTTGTTATTCATTTTGCCACTCGGCTTTAAGAAGACTTCACCGGCGGCGCTATATATAATACGTCCATAAGAATCGCATCGCTCTGGAATGTGGCGGTCGTACGATTAGTTTATTGTTTTCGAATTGTAGCTATATCTTTGCATTGTGTGTTCGGTCAAAACAAGCGTAATTTTCCCTCCGAGAAGACTGGCAGATAAATTTGAAAATCGTTTCCGAACCGATGAGACCGGTTTCAGTGACCCTTTTATTGAATATTATATTAAACACGTGTACAGAAAACTTGTATTTCTTTAAAATAATGTTATGTCGTTTATAAATAGGTAATACATTTTAAAAGTAATTTGGCAATACATTTAAGCCTTAAAAATAAAATAACTAAAACAAACTATAACACTGGATTGAGATAAGTCCTAAATTAATTTTGTGATAAGGTAGATATAACTACATAATATATAAATATCCGTGGAAAGCATTCACACTTGAATGGAAGTATAATATACATTATTAAAATTTATAGTGTCGACTCCAATTTATTATTCGTTAACTATTTCTTTGCGTTATCATAACCTTTGCACATACAGTGTACCTACACTAACAGTTGAAAAACAAGTGAATTACAATTAAAACTTATATATTAAACATTTAAAATATTATTTGATGAAAATTTCTTTGGTGCATTTTTAATATTTCATTATGTTAAGTATAATGTTATGTTCGTAGCTTGTAGCCCAAAATAACAAAAATGTAAATAAAAATCACATGTTCATTCTACATAGATAGTCAACATTTTTATATTTTAATTTAACTTAGCCATACTCAAAATTATTAGAGATATTCCAAAAACGACTAGAAAGAGATTGGCACTGTGATCTACTGCTAACAGTTAAAATATAAAAAAATCTAATAAAAACTGGGTGGCTTCTTCCGTCTAGCAATTCGCCGTAATTTATATTAATTTATCACATATTCAGATATTCTTATTGTGCCCTGGTTGTATTTATCTTTTAAAAACAAAAAATCGAAAAAAAAGAATATAATTTCAAATATAGTTGGTTAAAGTTTAGTCAACTCTCTACTAGGCATCCTGCTGTGCAATTTTATACTTTATTACTTTATGGTACCCGTTTCACATGAATTATAGTATTTTGTCAAATCGCCCGTATCGTTTAATACAGTTGTCAGATACATTTAACAACTCTGAATTACTATATTACAATAGTATAATAATACTATACGTTTAAACCTATACATAATTATTATATGCGTGTCTGTAAAATTAAACTATCCAAACTCTTAAGCAATGATTTTTTTAATTCATAATCAAACATTTTGTTCGATTTGAATATTAGGAAAAAATATACAGGAATTAAAGTTTCTTTTTTCTTTTAATTACTATTGCATATAAGTTATAGTAAATACATAATTGTATATAGTATTGCAATTTAAAATTATATATCATATTATATTCATATATAATAATTAATGATACATTTTTTTGTTATACCCTTTAAATATATTTTCTTTTTGTAATCTGCGTTACGCATAGTTATATAGTTTTGGCTTTTATGATTTAAGTCACCTGTTAACTGCGTGGTTAACTAATTTTAGTTATAAACTGTAATGTGTGTACCTATTTTAAAGAGAACAGGTAGTAAATTGCAATTACCTAATATCATACCAATAGTAACAATATGTTGAACATAATAATTTAATACGGCTATAAATATTCAAAAGTTTTTTATACTAATAACCATTTAAATATCTACCATGTATTCCGATTTTAGCTAGATATAATTAATTTAAAAGTAGGTACTAAACGATTTAAACGGATATATGCATACAATAAAACCAAAAAAATAGTACATGCAGTACAGTAATATATGTAACTATATAATCGTTTAAATTAAAAAAAAACCGGTATATTTCAATAAAAAACACAATTTTTCAACGAAAGCTACTTTATGTATCAATATAGGAATTGTGTATTCATAATCATCATTAAAATAGATTAAAAATCTTTGATCAAATTTCTTAATTAGTTTAATATACTTCGCTTAAAAATAAAAAGAAAATAATCCATTCACTTTATTAACGTATATTGATGTAAATATATGTATATCAATTTATTGATCTGGATTCTAATTGGAAAATACTTAGATAAGTAATAAATTGTAATTCACATATAATTTATAATATATACGTAGGTATACCGTGTATTATATGTATATAGTATATATGTAATAAATAACTTTATTGATTTCATTCGGTATTGATATTCGAGTGATATTTTTTATATTATTGCTAAATTTTGGCACGAATTAATAAATAAAACGCTGTTCGATCATTTGATAAAACAAAAAATAGAAAACATGCGTTATTGCATTTCTACGATTTGCTCAGAGATACAACATAATATAGTATATTAAGTAAATAATAAATATACAATATTATAACAAGCGCACACAGCAACTGCGCATATATCTAGATATAATTATATACGGGTTCTATTTAATATTATCATTTCAATGCACTATGTGCACACTTTTATATTAATTGTCTAATAAGGCAGTTGACCTCTATATAGTTATTATAATGTACTACATTTCATTCTCTAATTGATTTTTTATTGTTACGAAAAAAATTTACTACTTTTCGGTGGTCCTTTTAAAAAAATTAAACCAAAAATCTACCTATAAATATTTTAGTACCTATATACATATTATAGTAAATAAAAGTCTCTTAGAATCTTCACCAATACATATGAATAACAGTTTAGGTGTACAGCCTGGCATTTATCTATTATACACATACTATTTTGTCTTGGAACATTATTTTATATAATTCGGTTATTAAATCAATTCAAAACTTGTTGTGTAAGTGCAAGATGTATATAGATTAATTAAGTACCTAGGTATAAATCATGAATTAAATTAGGTCATATTTTTACTATATAATATACATTTTTAGAAATTGCAAATTCATACTTTCCAATTTTAATCTATTACCTAAAATGTTTTTATAAGTTATATTTTTATTATTAATTAATTTTTTTATATGTACCTATTTTAGAATAAATGCCTTTTATACATATTATTTTAGGTACATGTTTCTTTCTTTTTTTTATAAATAATATTGTAAATAAATGTTCTGAATAATGTATTGGGTATATTATGTGATTTAAATTTTGAACACACCCTTTTTATTCATATTTTATATTTTATTTGAGTAATGTAAAATTATGTTTCCTAATAACACTAAATTGGTTAACTTAACCATAAAGGATTGAAACGTTATGTTCATAAATCAAATGAGTCTATTTTGTTTAGTACTTACTACAAAATCAAAACTTTAATCGTATTGACATTATTTTTGAACTATAATTTGTTTAATAAGAACTTTATCGGTTTATTTTCAATATCTTGCTAGGATATTAATCCAAACAAATAACTTTGCACGAGTACCATACCTAGTAACCTTGATAAAATAATATTGAATAATTTATAAAACAAAATATTATGGTATTTTATTTTACAAACATTTACGGTGAATACGGTTTTTATTTTTATGAAAATGAATTATTTTTGAACTTGAGCCCAAGGATATTTTGAAATCACTCATAGAAAATGAATAATCGTAACCTATATATAATAATAATAATAATATATTAACAGCTGTGGTATCTTATGCGTTCGTAAAATTAAACATTTATTTCATGAACTGTTTGTTTGAATGTCACGTACCCATCATATATTATAACCGATTTGCAAATTATTATTATTTTGTTGCTTAAAAAGAGAAAATAATAAATGCCCTTGTTTAGCAAATCAATCCGGAAACGATGTGACAACAATATTACTATTGTTATTATTGTCGTTAACTTGCATATATAATAAAAACCTATACGTTTCATTACAAAATATATATATAGGTGAAAGAGGGTTAACGGCGGGTACAAACTAATAGAACTAAATTATGAAAAACTGCACGAAATTGCGTTACGTTAGATGTTTTCTTGTCTGTCGAACGACGGCATTGTTGTCGCCACACACTGAGTTCCTATACGTATATGTAATAGTGTCCATATAATAATAATAATACTAATAATAATAGCGCCGAAACAATCGATACATGTGCACAGTGACAGTGAAAGTGAATCTTAAGAAAGACTTTTAGGAACAATTTTTAGTAGTTTTCATATTTTCCGCAATGTTATATAATTTGCAATAATATTATGTATGCGTGTGTGTCGTATATATAAATATATTATTATGTTTTTGTTATTATAATAACGATTTATATACAATTCTTTATTTTTAACAACAATGTATATAATAGTAGTCGCGTATTACGAAGGATTACAAAATTATGCACACCTAGGTCACGGTTTGCCATAACTGATTTTTTTCTCTTTCAGTGCAGTTTACTTGTAAAAATTGTTTTTATTTAGGTAAAATAGGTTTCGTAATTATAATAACGATAACGATAGAATCATCGTATTTCCGGTATTGAGTGCACAATGTACACACTGCTCGATTGATTGGACCTTTTTATTATATCGAGTTCACCTACTTTGGGCTCATCGCGCCACAACAAAGTCGCCGACGGGAGTTTAATAAAGCACATTGTCATACGATAATACGACGCTTCTCCCAATCTGGGATGAGCATGAATTTTTTTATATAGACATGTATAACTATATACTTTTTTTAAATGACTCGTCGCTTTCGGAAGTGGCAATCAACAAATTCCCTTTGTTCGAAATCTGCGCGATTAACATCTGCAACTAAATACTTATTGTCGAGTTGCTGTAGGAGGTACCCGGATAGACGACAACAGCGGCCTTGTCAAACGATTGGACGAGTCAAAAAAAAAAAAAATAGTCTTTTATCGGCTCCCAAACATATAATATACGACACCGGAGATAAGTGAAATCAATTTAGCCTGAATAAAGCACACGGGAGAAAGTCAACATGTATACAAATATAATATATATCGTAGGTACGGAAGTTGTGTTCTAAGTATTGTGTTATTATTTATTACCAATATCGTGTCAGCGACGACCCAACGCGATAGATATAATATATATTATTATACAAAAAATGCATTTATATTTATTGCCCTTGTCTACTTATTTTTTTTTTTTGTAAAAACTAACTGTCATCGAGTAGTTCCGTACTTGTTTGATGCATATGTAGGTAAAATGTACCTATACATACATTTACTATGATGAATAATTTATGAAAGAACAATCGTGTTCATACGTATTACATAATAAATTATTTGTATGTACTTGGCATAACGATTTATTGTCTATTATTGCGACATATTACACATTTATTATAAGTAAAAAAAAAATCGAAATTCTCGACAAAATCAAAATCAAACAAAAATATACTTATGATGGTCGAAAAATCGGAGGGTTGCAGATGTATTTACTCAGATAGTAAAAATCTTCCGTATTGTTTAAGTCGTTCATACCCGGGATCGGGTGATTCTCGACACGGACGTCATCAACATGCTCGGCCCATAGCAACTCACGTGTTCAATCTTGAACTGCTGTATGTCGCTCTTCAAAATTCATAAGACATCTTCGATAGCTGTGCCTTCACGTGGGTGTTATCAATCGTTAGTTTTCGCTTTTTCGCGCAACAATGAAGTTTTCTTCGAGAAAACTCAACCCTGCGTCATGTTTGGCTCTAGACTTCAATTCGGAAGTACAGGACTGATCACGTCTTCCATCGGATTTTCCGAGCATCCATCTACGACCGAATGTGGCCACTTTGTCTTATACCCCTTGTTCTTTTGAATATACCATATGATTATAGATCTTGTACCACTATCGGCCATTCGGTCGTGTTCAGCACTGTCATCATATCTGTGACTTGCTCCACCGCCAGATATTCTAATCAAGTATTTGCTCTGAATTTAAGCGAGCTCAATATGAACGTATGTATGATCTGCAGTGAACAATAATTGAGGCCTGAGGGTTGTTATTGGGCATCGAATATACTGTTTGTATTTGTTTTCTTCCTCTCTCTCCACCTTCACCGTTACACTGATATTAGGTCTCATAAATAATTTTTATCATCTAGAGTCCTGTAAGACTCTTAAGAATTTATGTTCATTTACTATATAATGTATTTGAAAGGACACGTATCAAATATTTTCAACAATATTTATAAGTCATAAAATAAAAATAAATATCATTTATTGGTTTTATACTTTTATCATGTGTATATGTGTAGTATAAAATATGACAACAAAATTATGTCATATTTAGATTTTACTCTATTTTTTAAAAAACATATTTCATATATAATTATGGATATAAACCTGAAACGCCTTAACTTGTAACGAGGGGTGACTATAAAGGCGCGATCAGAATCCATCTTGTATAGATTATATTTTGGGTATAAACCGTTTTTTGTCGACGAATTTTTTTTCGTATCTTGCACAGCTGCTATAATATATAATTGCTATTTAGTATA
This sequence comes from Pentalonia nigronervosa, assembly GCA_014851325.1. NCBI lineage: Eukaryota > Metazoa > Arthropoda > Insecta > Hemiptera > Aphididae > Pentalonia > Pentalonia nigronervosa. The sequence goes on from JACXSJ010000050.1 coordinate 48,472, forward strand.
AGTGGCATATTTTAATTGCTACTTTTATCTGACTTAGCAAATCGAATAAGGCAAACTAACAAAAACAGACAGTTAAATTTCTTAACACCTAGTGATGTTTTTAGATTCTAATATTTATTTCGTTACTTTTACGACGGTTGTTTTTGATGATTTTGTTATTTGAAGAAGGCTGCAGTCTGCAACAATTGAATTTGGCATATGAGGGCGTATATAGTGTACACATGCGGAGATTAAGAATATGTATATTTATAAATGAAATATATTTGCCTATTAGTTTGTTGCAGAGATCTGTATCCAACAAAAGAAAAAGTAGAAAAAATAGGTGCCAACAATCGCTGATAAATAATATACGCGTGCGTGGTTTTCCTTTCGTGATAGGTAAATCATATTTCGGCGCGGTCGATGGACTGTCATAATAATATGTATGTATAGCAGCCGCCGACGACGAATTTCACGCAATTTTTCATGGTAGGTACACGTAATTTAATCGATGTCCAGCGATCTTGCCGATTTTGAAATCATAATTCAAAAACACTTAACGACGATGTTCACTCTCGCGTTTTCGTGCTATTCTAATACTCGTAAATCGTAATATATATTGCATTATATATATTTATATGCGTATTCGGTCGAGGTAGCGTTTTGCGTATTTCTTTCTTTCCACAGTCTTTATCTCTAATTTTTATCATATATCGTCGGAAAAATATACATCTAATAAGAAGACGCCACATCCCGACACTCCCATGTGCAGTTGTCTCCGTCTTACAAACATACTACATAGCAAAATTTACGTTCAGAATAATTCATTTTCTCTGTTATTTTTAAAACTGTAGAGCAAGTTGATCTATTAAAAAAATGTTAAGGTACGAGATTATCATTTAGAGCAGCTCGGAGTCTTTTATTGATATTTAAATTTTGAAGTAACTTACGACGATTTTAAAATTTACAAAGAAGTATACAGTTTTAAAATGCTCTTAACGTGCCTTGTGATTTGAATATCGATAAAAGACGGAGATAAAACATGTGGGTGTGGCGTTTTCTTAACATAAACGTTCACAGACCCCGGTCCCAATGAGGTAAATATAGCACCTATTAATATAATATATACCAACAAATAACGAGTTCGATTGTAAAGGACGTCGTCGTTTAGTGGCTGCATCTGCGCCACTCGTAATATGTAATTTGAATCGGTGGCAGGCTGCAGCTAATGCGTCTCATTACGCCGTCAATTATTATTACTATAGTCTGGTGAACTTAACATTTTTTTTTTTTTATAGTTTATGCCATTATACGTATAACATGATACACGCCATCTATTTAGTAGGATGCATAGGTATTATTATCTATTCACCTTCCCGGTCTTTAAGTAACTCGCATTCACTCTCTCTCTCTCTCTCTCTCTCTCTCTCTCTTGAGTCTTGAGGGTTCATTGGGTTTCGAACTGCGCGCATTAGGTCGTTACTGGATTATTTTCTAGAGAATATTATATTCGCGCGCGTTCACAATGTCGTTAATTTAATTATCCGTCGTCCATGGGCTTTTATGTTGTTGTTGTCGTTGTTGTATCGTTTTATTTGTGTATGTATGTGTGTGCTGTGTACGCGACGAGGTCTTTTAGCTTCTATTCTGGGTACAATTTTTTACTTTTCGAAGGACTCATCTTATTTGTTTTGTACACGCAAAATAAAAACAAAAATCAGGTCAAGTAGTTATAGGCTGCGACCGAAAAATAACACATTTAGAAGATTCGAACTCTAGGTCATTGTTCTTTGAGTAGATCAACAAATTAGCCTATAATGCGCACCCGTATTAATACATATTGTAATATGTGTTCATTGAAATATTGTGCTCGTATCGTTAGTTTCTATCCATTATATTATATAAGTATGTATAGAATTAGATGAGGTTTGACTTTTAGGAGTAATTGTATAACGTTGAAGAGTTGTATACATATTTATGAGTTCTGAATCCTAATGCACTTGTAATTTATCGAATTCAATATTTAAAAAAATAAATATAATAATACAATAATGCAAATTAAAATAATATAATGTTCAATAAAATAGCCAATGATCTTAAACTGTAATATTCCATCTATTTTTTTTTAATTAATAGATTAACATTAAAAATGTATAGGTGTTTAGAATTATTATTTTCTGAATTACGCAACAAAATAATCAAAACAAAATTTGGACAAAACACGTTGGCTATTATTATAGCTTATGGATCACGTATGGTATTTTTTTTTTCAAAAAGAACGACATGCTTGTAAAATCAAAGCATATTTTGTACCATGTATTTTAAGATATATTATGTAGTATAATATATATTTTGTAGGTATTTGTTGTGCCTACCTGTATCCAATATTAAAGTTAGGATAATGCGTGATTATTTAAAGACCTATACTATTATAATATTATACAATGCATAATAGTGAACGGATCTTAGTTTTGTTGTCAAGTTTTAGGATTTATATTGCTATTATGTATTTACGTTAGTCGGAGAATACCTATATGGCTATATAATATATAGTTTATATCCTCCTGCAATCATTACTCCACTGTGCGATCGTTATGTCATTCATCAACGCGTTACTATACGGACCGAGTTTCATTCGTTTCCACTGACAACAACAGTGCCCTTCCGAATGATTCATTTATGTACCTATAGTGATTAGTAGTGGTAGATCGGTATCTTTAAGTCGGTTGATCACGCACGAGTTGTCGTCTAGCTGCAAGTGTCGTTGTCGCGGCTAAAGAGATGATTCATCGTGCGTGGCGGGTCTAGATAACTGCTATAGGGGGTTGATCAAACAGGTGTGATTCATAAGAGGTTTTCGACTAAGGACATGGGGAAGGGTAGGAGAGACGTGACTTAAAACTCGTTTATTATTATTACTTTTTTATTATTACCACTGTCCATCGGCAATCGATACACGGCCGCCGCAAAGATGAATCATCGTCACTATACATACATAAGATTATTATATTGTACATCGTGTAATCCGTTTACCTACATATCAACCCAGTTATTAATTGGTTATAAGAAATTGAAGTCCCGGGACAACGTTTGGGTTTATTCTCCTAAGATTCCCGACAAATGATCACCCACGACAGTTACACATCGACCACGAAGACTGCGACGTCTTCCATCGTTTATCTTCAGAGTCTCCGTCCGCTCGTATTTACCTATTCATGATAAATCACATTATTATATGGTACGCCAACAACCGAAGTACCTACCTTAAGTCCTAATAGTAAGTCTATGTTCTTTAAAATTATTCTTTTGTATTGCTGTGCTGATCTATATGCTATTTTTTAAGATTTCACAATATGTTCTTGGAACGGTCGGGATACGATTTAATCTTAAATTTTTAGAGTATTTATAGAAATATAGCTATATATTAGGTACATAACTGATATTAGGTGCATTGAACAAATATTTAAATCATGAATTATTTTGAGTAATGCCATAAGCGTTGAAAATGCAGAATACTTTATGACATTTTGGATTTTTAAATTAAATTTAAACACAAAAAATGCGCATAATATGCATATTGATAGTATTTGTCCACTCATACTTTTAAGATAATTATTCATTTATCCACACACTAATATAACACGTGTACAAAGCTTAAACTGCGAATATTAGACCAGATTAATTTCCACGCAAATAATTACAGTTATTATAATAGTGGCAGTGTTGAACGAAAAACATTTCTTCTAGATTTTATTTAATACAAATTTGTTGAATTTATTGCAATTAAAAAACAAAATTAAATATTTATAATACAAATCACATGATGTGATCTTCAAAAAATGAATCAACATAAATAAATTAAATATATAAAAACAAGTAACAGAGCAACAATATTTGAGATTTTGTAGTCAAATTTTGATTTAATTTTCTTGATATTATTTCAAAACAATAATTTGCACAATATGATTTTTTTATTTATGAATCTGCTGCTTTTTGTTACTATAAAATCGATAATAATCAGATTTAGACATAGGTATTTTATTTTCATACTCAATGGTATCAGTTTTGGCGTGGATATTTATGTTTCTTTGATCTTCTAACAAACAAAAGCAAAGCAATAATAAACTAAATTGTGAAATGTGATAAACGTAGACAATTAAAGATTTATTATTATCATAAATCATAATATAAAATAGCAAATTCAAAATAATTTTTGACGAAAACTAAAGAGTAAGGGTTCAAAGTAAAAATGTACAAACCGAAAATGTATAATGTACTTATATCGTCCTATATTATGGCTATTTTATATATATCAAAATAGCCAAGTAAGTTTTAATTTTTTTTAATTTTAATACACCTAGTTGATACTTGTAATTCAATCATACAGCGTACAATTACCTACATAATGCATTTTTTTAAAAATTAAAAAAAATACGTAACTTAAACTTTTAACTTTAACTTTTTTTTTCATTTACGTAACTTAAACTTGAAGTTATTGTCAGTTGATTAATGATAACATTTTTATATTTGCAACAAATATTTGATTAAACGAGGTTGGCCATAATTTAATTTTCTATATAGAATTTTCTTGTTTATAGTTTTTACTGATTATAGTTTCCCAGATTATTCAAAATAACGTATAAATATGAATTTTGGAAAATATGTTATTAAATTTGCAATTTAAAACTACCACTATATTAATACTCTCATGTCGTTGAATATAATATAATATTACGTACCTATTACGTAGACATTGTCATATGACACGCAATATTATTTACTCTATGCTTTAGTAGGTATTATAAATATAATAGTAATATAGTAGTGATATATATATATATATATATATATATATATATATATATATAGTATATAGTAGTAATATATATAGTAAAACGTCGATAATATTGAATAACTTGCATTGTAATATGTATGTTAGGAGGTGTAGGATATCGTTACGAACGATAGACTACACAATAATATAATAAATGTTTTTTGCTGTTGACTTTAAATTGAAAATAAATAAATCGAGAAAACAGAAACGGAATAATAGTAATAATATATAATAATGACAAATGATTATAATATTATATCGAATCGTCTTTCGATCTCTAAATTTTTCGTCGAAGAACGGACAGTATAGAGTACGCGCGTGTAGAGTCATTTTTATTACCATTATGATTATTAATATATTATTGTCCGTTTCGTCAAAAACAAAACTACTTATTCGATTGTGAAAGAAAGGAGAGAAAAAACAACGTCCGACACGTAACAGCGGCAGGTTTGAACCACCGTGCCGTTTCGTCGGAAATGATACTAGACATACAGTACAATGGCGTAATAATAATAATAATAATATATCTTAAAATATTAATGGATTATAATAAATTATTCGTGACCATGTGGCCGGCCGGCATGAGGTCGTGGGGACGAAGTGCGAACTTGCCCTTGACGATAACCCGCGTCAGCGAAGCTGGAAAAAGTAAAGGAGGAAGAATCGTGCGCCAGAGACTATATTATAATTTTATGTATAGTTAGGTCGGTCGTCATCGTCGACGCCGTCGCCGTTTCTAAACTCGATGAAGCGTTTTACGTCGACGGCCAGCCGGTCACGCTCTGGTTCGTCGACGAGTACGCGTGCGCCTTTTCATCCTTTTCCAGACAGGTCTTTTTGTTTAAAACGTCTGCAAATCGTCTGCAAACCGCGAACTCGTTGTCACTGATCTCGTATACCACGGTCAGTAGATTCGAACTTTAATATTATTACGTCGGGTGGGGTTTGACACCGGTCGTGTTTTGTTTAAAAGTTACATAATATCATGTACAGCAAATAGCTGAGAGGTACCTGAATAAAACTCAAGCAACACTTCGAAAAAATTTTCGGCCAGATACTATCAATTTGAAAATATTTAATATTGTGGTTTATTATGCATTTCATTCGTCGGCGCTGTTCAAATTTCGCGTCCTTGAACCGGACACAAGATTTCTTGCTTTTAAAATCGGTAACACAAAAAATTTCTCGTTGTATACTATTATTGCGTCCCAAAGAGCTGTTCCGACGAAACTTTACAATTAATTATTTTGTCGAATTGAGTCCAAATTATTTCCCTTTTATTAGTGATATAAGGTAAGGTACTGCAATATTGAGCAGTAATAAATTAATAACTAACAAGTTTAAATTAAGTTTATTTTATTTTATTAACATAACAAATTATTACTATATTTTTTTATTAAAAAATGAAACACAAAACTAATTTAAAACTGTGAACAAAATACTGTAAGTTAATAAAATTATTACTTGCACTTGTTATATTATATTTTAATAAATATTTATAAATAATAATAAATCAGTCAGTATACCTATTTATAATTTAGTATATTTCGGGAGAATTGTTGACTAGGTATAAAAACAGCAATGAATTAAAAACTTTTTAAATTTTTATTATATAATATATTATATTAGATTTGCAATCAATGAATTTTTTTCTTTTAACTCATTCCTATTACTTTGTTCCGGTATTGTATTCATTAAAACGTTAGTATACTATTTAGTTTCATATTATTTTATTTTGTCTCTGTACTTTGCATTCAAAGGCACATTAGCTGTCACTACGACATAATATAATATTATGACAGCATTTGTTACAGACGATAGTCACTTACATTGATAAAATAAATATGACACGTAACTTGCGTTTGATTCATCACTCAAATTTGTGTTTTATCAGCCGTGATATTAAAATTTCTTATTATTATTTTTTTGGAGAGGCGCAAGTGGTTAAGACTTACGAGTGGTTTTATGTATTGTTGTAGTATGTACATTCTATACCGACATTCTAGATAAAATGACGATAAATATTATATACTCCCCATTGCGGGTGTAGAATCACGGCGAAAACACAATAGGAGTAGATCGTAAACCGACGACAGAAGATTGCTGCACACTCGGGTATCTATCACACCGTTACGCAGGCGACGTGTAAATAATAAAATATTGTTATAAATTATATTCTATATAACGTAATCCTATATAATTCCGCACGCATCGTGATAACCTGCTATAATATTATAATACTCGTGCGTACTTATATATCCACTGAGCAAAATATGTGTAATACACCTGTATATAATATAAGTTTAACGCAATAACGTGCCTCGCAGCGCAGATACCGACCCCGACGGGGTTAGAGGATCCCGAAACACATCTCAATCGACGCCGTTGATGTTATATTATTATTATTATTATTATTTTCACGCTCAAACACAATGCAATCGCTGCGGTGTCGTCCTGATGTTATTATATCATGTTTATCGCGTAACGCGCGACGTGTAGCCGTCGCCGTAGGTTTCGCATATAAATGCGTATAATACTTTTTTTCTTCTTACCTGCTCGACCGGTAATCCAGATAACCGTGGGTCCTATAGCTACTACCTTGCTGATGCGATGCGTTTTATACGGGTTTTCTCGCGCATTCGACTGTCTTCCTGGTTCTCAACCCGCACAGTGTTTTCCACCGTCGTTCACGAATGTTGGTTTTCCGAATCCATGGCGGTATTATTTCGTGTGTTTCCAACCCGATCGTTATAGGTTGTCTATACCTTACTCGAGGCCGACGGACAATACGCCAGACGATGTTTGCCAGAAATCGACATTACATTATAATAATTCTTCGTCCAAATTGTTGTTCATATAAGATCGTAGTATTATTAATAATATTATGTAATACTATATTATATTATGTCAACACATAATAAGTACAGGACATAGGTATACTCCAAACATGCGGCTATACTAAACATTTTACGATTTTACGAATTTCCTTACATTCATCAGTTCGTAGAAAAAAATATAACGACAAACACTTATATGTGTAATATTATTAAGTGTAACAATGACATTTTTTGATCAAAATATTTAAAAATTTGAAAACTCATGCAAATTTTAATTAGTTACAAATTATAACAGAATGCAAATTTTAATCTCGGTTTATAACAAATTATAACTGAATGATTTTTTTTTTTTATAGAAGAATTATCTGTAATTTTAGTTTTTAACCCATCATTGTTATTTGACACTTGCTGTTTACGTATTACGTATACCATTATTATGCCTTATTTGCGTGGATTGTGTGTTTGGTTAAACAAATTAGAACTGTTTTTCACACATATTTTTTTTCAAATTGTAATGTCTACAGATAAATTGGTTGTTTGTCAATATTGCTTTGGAGTTCAAAACAAAATATTGCGCTTAAAAATTGTTCAATAATAGTTGAACCTCACAAAGATCCTCAGTACTAAGTAAAGTACGTTAAAGAAACAACCAGTATTAAGTACTTAACATTTTATCTACACTTTTTTGGTATTGATAATTGATTTTCTGTTCGATTTCAAAATAATTTTAAATAGTTTACTCATTCATTTTAAAACCAATAAACTAATGTTGTAGCATTTATTAGGCAAATTTAAATGAGTCACCATAGACCATAGAATTGTAACTGTAAATTATGAAAATAACAATAATAACCAGAACATTTTTATTATTTATGTGTAGGTTTGCAATACAATTATAAGTTGGCTCTAAAACAACTTTATATAAAGGTGTATATATATATATATATATATATATATATATATATATAGGTAGGTAGTTATTGTATTTATATGAAAATAAAAAATTGAAATTAATAATATAATAACAAAAGTTCTAGTACACATTTAATTTAATTCACGTGCACAAATGGAATTTAATTTTAATTCACGCGAAGGTTATTTAAGGAATGATTTCTGTTGGGCGATATATATATATATATATATATATATATATAATTAATACTTAGTACTGACAAATAAATATTAGGTATGTATATGTATATAATATGATAAAATAGAATGATATTATGATTCGCGTGTACAATTGCTTAAAAAATATCTTTAAATGAGATAATATGTTCAACCATCTGTGCAATTGTTCAAGGTAAATTAACCCGAAAAAGAATTCGTGTACAAAAAATGCAATAATGGTAACAATAGTCATGGTGAATAAGTTTGTATCTACGTAAGAATCCTAGATTCCCGCGTTCAAAATAAAAACTTTTGCACATATTTGCTGTTAGGAACGTCATAACAATAATATAATACATACACTACATTACTATATCAATGTATACTTACCTATATGCTAATGTGTGTGTATGACGCGGTTTTTAGACTTTGGTTTCGAAACAAATTTTGTTTTAAAAAAAAGTATCTGCATATGAGTATATCGTGTACAATATACATTTTTCAAAATGAGTGGTTTAAAGATAGAGTTAGTATTTTATAGGTTCATGTAAGTTTAATTATATTACTCGAACATTATAAGCAGTGGATACCTTTTATTTACTTAGTTTGAAAGTGTATAACGACATAGGTAGGTAGGTATACCTACTGTATAGCTCTGTAGCTGCTCCAAAATAATTAATTAGTCTTGTGAACAACACACATAAAATATATATTATAATAACTTGTATACGTATACCTATGTATAGTTAATATAGACAAGTACATAGCATAGTTATAAGACCGATAAAATTTAGTACGTCGAACCCGTTTCACGGCCGCATATATTATATTAATTCAGCGGGAGTGATCTATGCAATTTATGTAGTGTAATTCTCCTAACCGTGGGCGCACGCATTGTTGGTGGCGCGGAGTGAACTTTATTAAAACGTCGTCTTTTGTAATTTCGTATGCAAATGTCGACGATCCGTTTTACACGTGCTTTGAATACGGTAAAACGAGCAAGACACGAACATGGTCTGTGACTACGTATAATATAGTGTTGCGTAAGATTACTGTTTATTATATATATATATATATATATTCGCGATGATGATTGGATGATACGTGTTTAATTCTGTGTGAAATATTATAAATTATCGTCGACAGGGCCCGGTCGAGACTTAGAATAATTATTAAGTCGTCCATATTTTATAAACTGTACATCAAGTTCTGTTTGATCGCCTCATACTGCCATAATTATAGGCCAGAATATTTATTATTTGTCTCGTTTCCCCTGAAGGTACGTGATCGCGCGTTTTTCATAGAAAATATTAACGACAATCTCCACCAAAGTCTGAGGAAGATTATATCACTGCATCACATCCGCAGTGAATTATTACCGACGTATTTTCATAGATAGGTATTGGTATTGTGATTTGTGTGTGTGTTGTCCGCTCACGGGTATATTATTTGAGCAATATTGTCGTTTTCGTTACACATAATATTATAACTGCTCGTGCTTCGTCCATTTTTTTGTTTTTCGATCGCCCAAAGAATATTCGCGGAATGACCGGGGTTATACACTTTTAATACGTATCGATATTTGAAGGTCGTCAACTCGGGGTAATACGAACATTATAACGAACAAATAGACAGCAACACGCGAAATATCGCATGATTGCGTATACACCACGTATACACATATGCATATATACATATTATAATATTGTATTTATATAATGTGTGTGAATGTATATATTATAGTGTTCGGCGAGTAATTTAACCGTAATCGGATCGCTCAAATTAGCATCTGTTTTTTTTTCACTCGTCCCAGCTGCCCATCAACTCCCAACTGCCGCGTCCAGCGTTATCGCCCTGAAAGAAAGAAAATGTCTATAGGTACAAAATATGTATCTATAATAATATAATATTATATTGACCTTCATTTCAGCTACAATTGTTATTGTTATTACCTACTTATTATTACCGTTATCTGGAGCTATGGCCATTCCGAGTATAAAGGCTCGCTGCCGGAAATATATATATATATAATTATAGTTATCCGAATTCTGCAGTTATTGGTTTGGACCACGATAATCGTTATCATGTAATTCGAATCGCGTCATTATATTGTTTCTCATATTTTGACCATCGTCACCGTTCGATTAACCTTTATACTATGTACGTTCAGAATTGTATCGAATTGTTTTCCTCTCCGACCAGCACATGTCTATCGCGTGTGATGTTCCTCCAACTTTGACAGATACCTCACAGATTTATCATTCTCACGTTATCGACATACATATATATAGGTCCAAACGCGTGCATATACACGTATAACTTTTATGTAAAATATAGTACGGCTAATTATATATAAATCATGTATAAAAGTATTTTTATTCTTACTTTGACCCCTAAAATCGAGCACTGTACACAATGTTCTATTTTTACTTTTCCCATAACATATACAACGTCATGACTACCTATGTATACATTTCTACTATAGAATTTTGGCGGAACGTAAACCTAAACGATTTCATTTTAAATAATATATAATAATTAAATGTTTATAATAATATGCTTTTGTATCGTTTTTATCGAAAAGATATAAATATATATATATAGATCATATCATAATATGATGTACCTATATGAAAACGTATTTCGTGACATAACAATGATTAATGTAAAATTTAATTGTGCATATGGCATATTATAATACCTACGTGTTTTTGATATTTTTATAAACTATATAGGGCAACAAAAAAAAAAAAACTAAACATTTCAAAAATTAAAAAACATTTAATTTAGATTCCAGAATGAAGAAATTAAAAACGTTCCACTACCTAAGGATATATTTTAAATGATTACTATTTGTTAACATCAAACATATTTTATAATTCGTTTTATTTTAATGATCAATTTTAGTTGATACTTATTTAATTTGTTTTTAGGGCATATATAATTCTCTGTTGTAATAATAATTATATAATATCGGTGTCCAGACATTGTCTATTATATATAATAATATATTGTCTGCCATATCATTGTATATACCGCGTATATTATGCGACTCGAAATCGAGGGCACGCATCGTCGTGATAAAACGCCGTTAGCGCGTATGGCGTATATACAAAATGATTTTTAAGGGTACTACGACGAGGGTTGTTCGTCGTGGGGCTCTGTCTGAAAAATTGTTATTATTTTGTCCGAAGTGAAAAATAAAGAAGGAAATAAATATAGTATGCCATAACGGACGAAACAACAATGTATAGTATATCTATATTATATATGTGTCAACATGGTCGGCGCGCACATGCACACGTCATCGGATGCATTTTTATATGGGGTGGATGGACACGCGGTGTTTTTGAAATACGTTTGTGCTCGATAAATAACAATAAAACATTATTATATAATATATGACACATGTGTATATAGAAGAAACCGAATTCCTGCGAAAGGTGCACGCGTACGACCACCAACGAGTTGGTAGGTTATAGGTATCTGTCGGTATTGTATGATTTATAATATGACGTATAAAATATTACGTTATTGTGTGTTGAAAACGTAAGATCTATATGGGGGGTGGTGAGCCGACGGGTATATGCTATGAACTCCCAAGAGAATCATCGTCGTCAAACGGGAAATACAAATGCATGCCTGCACACAATATAATAGCAACTTTTGGCGCGAATTTACGGCTGATTTTTAAAAACGATCGTCAGTGATGTTGTTAATTCTACAGATGAATTTAAAACACTGCGTATATATCAATACATATTCGTATTAGCATTAATTATAAAAATTCTATTTAAGTATTTATAATCAATGGCATTAGCAAACGTTCGTGGTTTCAGAATAATTGTATACGTTAATCGACTTTTTAAGTGTATATAATAAAGTCATTACTTTCTCAATTTGCAGAAACCCATTTTTAATGACTTGTTGAAATTCGAATGCCACCTATACAGCTGATGAACTACGGTGTAATCTGAACTGTCCGTGTTCTAGCAGGAATTAGTCGACTTACTTTAGTCGTTTAATATACTATCCCGTGCATACTTGCAATTATTTCAATAGTTAAAACAATTCTTATCAATAAATTCTAGCCAAGAAATATTTTGCTGTATTTTCAGGCAACGAATTCGAATCGATAAATTGTTATATAGTTTATGTTTGTTGGTGAATTTTTTCCTTGACGTTTTTAGTTTTTACTATAGTATACAGTCGTATTGGGGCAAATATCTCAGTACAATTTGTCTTGAGATACGCTGACGTCTTAAATTTTTCGGTTTTTATATAAAAAAAAAAAAAAAATATATATATATATATATATATATATATTGACTTGAAAAGCGAAAAGGGGAACAACAAGTATTTTATATATATATAAAGTTTATAAGTTTATTATAGTAATTCTATCATCGCAGCTAGTCATTTTTCACGCCAATCGTTCATTAGCCGAATGACGAATTCCTGTCGGAATATGTATTGAAATATTTTTATAATAATAATTACGTATTATAACTGTAAAAAACGTTCACTTTTATATATATAACTCCCACAGCAGTAAACGCCATTTCATGCAATAGCGTTTCTATTAATTTTTATGTATACTCATATACCTGTAGTGTATAATATATCCATACTCATATAGTGTATAGTATAAAGCGTAGATACTATAATTTATGTTAGATATATTACCTATATATTTGACGTTTGCACACATTATGACATAGTTATTAAAATTCACTCGATTTTCTGCCTATTAGAATTTTTCTTATTTTTAATGATAATCCAATAATAACCTACCAGAAAATTGTTTTATCGTGAATCACCACCTAACCTATGCATAATATAATGATATATTCAAACACATGAACCTAATATAGATACCTAATATAGTACCGGCTGTTGATATAGGTAACCGCAACGATATAGTTTTCAGTTTGCGTGTCATAGACAAAACGGTCGAAACGATAACCTTAAAAAAAACGGTCCCAAAAGACCTAACCTTGGGAAAAGTGTGAAATTTTGTGCCAAAAACTCGTCAGCGCGACACACAATGCCGCTGCTGCAGCGTGTATATGTATAAAATATTGTTATTGACGAGCGAAAGGTGGTGCCTCTGTGCATGTTTAATAACAATAATAATAATAATAATAAATAATAATATTATAATAATATCGTGCCCGCGGCTTAAGACCTTCGCACCTACTGTTTCGTGTCCATCGTTGCATACGCGTTCATATATTACATATATATATATAATATGTCGGTCTCTCTAAAAATCGTTTTAATGATATTATTAGTGCGAAGGGAGAAAAGGAAGACCGTTGAACCAAATACGTCGCGCGCGCGATCGTTATAAATCTATAATCGGTCGGTAACTACCTATATATTTACCTACACCTCATCTGTAAGATATATTTAATTGTAGGCATCTTTCTAAATAGTCTCTATCCAGCAGGCCTGTTATAATACTCGCGGTATCACGCTACTATTAAGACATGTATGCTTGGATTTCCTTCTTTCGTTTATATTTTAAACTTTGTTGTACAAATGCTTTTGACAGTTAAACCACTGGATTAAAATTTACTAGATTAAAATATAAATTATTAGCAAAACAAATATTAAGTGATGAAGCCAGTATGTAGAATGTATAATTTTTTTTTCTTAGGTGGAGAATATATTTTGAATATTCAAGGGGATGTTGGAAGAGTTGATAGGGACAATAAGGGGTCGCGTTATGGTAATAATTTAGGATAGTAGTAAAAGACGTGAGTGGGTCAGTGGATGGTTACACAGATTACAGGGTGGTTTTTTATTTCATCATAAGGCAACCAAATATTTCTCAGTAATTTAATGATCATAATTTTAGCTTTCTATTTATATGGCTTTTAGCCTATCGCAACCATTTTATTTATATATTAGATATTCAGAAGTGGAATATTTGTCTGAGAATTTTTACGAATAAACTTAACAAAACCTTCAATAGTTCGATCTATTAACAGTCGATGATTTACGAACATTTAATGTTTAGATGATTGTAGAATAAAATGACTGCAGGGGAGTTTGGATACTACGCACATTTTTGGCACGCCATTCCGCTCGTCATAGGTAGGTAGGTAAGTACTTTACTTTGGTAGGTAATTATTAAATGCTTGCAAACAAACGGAAATCAAATTTACTTTCAAATCTAATATAGAAAAAGAAAATAAATATCCTGTACTGCTCGTGTTATAATATAGATCCGGGTGCATCATTATCGAGTAACGCGATGGGTTCTTTCTCGGTCAGCTGGTAGAGAGGGACCCGCGGGGACGGATCTAGAGAGAGAAATTCAAAAGGACGTTTTTGGATTTGCGTAATATTATTATGGAATTGACGGCGGTAGACGTGGAATTCTCATGGCCATTCCGCTACACATTATCGTAGTTTATTATCACTATCGCACATTATTTTACAGCCGTCATGATATAATATTGTGTGTACTTGGGCAACGGTTGTGTACTTGTGTAGGTACTTGTGTGCGCGAACCACAGAGCGTAAGTCGCGCAGCACACAGTCCGTTGACATAACACCCGGACGCGAGTCACGCGTGTGAGTCAATGGGTATTTCTTTCTTTCCGATTTGTATTCGTCCACACGACAACGACTCAGGCGTGCATTATTATTATTTATTAATTATTATTACTTTAACGCCGATCGAGACGCGCGTGACCGCCGACGGATCGCATGGTTTGATTATTATTGGGAGGTTATCAACAAAACATATGTTTTTGCTGTCAAACACATGTAGTAGGTACCTATACATAAACAATATAGCGAAATCGCTCTTTTGCATTTCTCATTTTGTATCCGAACCGACGAAATCAGATAACCGTGACCCATTATAAAAATGACTTAGGAAGTGTTAATCTATTATACTCTATACCGAGGCTTTTTTTCGATGGTTAAATTATTAAAGAAACTATAACAATAACCGATTTATTGTTAGATTCAATTAACTCTATTCCATCATTATTTCATGTTACTTTGAAATCAACGTTCTTTTATAAAAAAAAAAACACTCAAAACGTACGGTACTAGTCGGTCCTGTATAATATGATGTTTACGGAAAATGTTCTAAACCAAGTTGTTAACATCGATTACCTTGCTATGTAGGTAAATTACACTATTTACCGTGTCACCATTTTCTAAAGTATGATTTTCATGTTTTGGGCCGCGAAGAAGACGTTACATACTCGTGTGCTATTCCTGCCTTAAAAACTTACAACATAATAAATTTACGTTTATCGTGTAGAACTATTATTGTGTGATTAATTTTAATATTAAAGTTAATTTGATCTATTATCAAAATTTAAGGTCAAGTGTCTGTGTATCAATATTTTATGATATTTGATTTCTTTAATCTAGTCATAACTCGCTTAAAAATTGAAATATTGTAAAAACCGACGTACATATATATAATACCATATATATCGACGTTAATACTCTAATCCTTAAGTTTGATGATAAGACAGTATACCTCACTCCTAGCCGTCCTCATAAACTAAAATCATTGAGAGTGCGGGGCAGTTTCAAATTAAGATAATGCGAAGGAGACGCATCGATGCATTTGTATAGATTAAAGTTATACAAACTTCCTACCTGCCTATAAGACGACGACATCATAATAATATAATAATTATTATTAAATATAGGTTATATCCCGGACTGCAAAAAAAGTAAAAATCAAAATTAATCGCGTGATATCAATACAGTCCGTCATATTATTTTTACACGGATCTACCATACGTCTATATAGGCAATATGGTGGTATACTTACATGTTTATCGTTACTTATGTAACAATGGAAGCGATTGTGATTGATGCACTAACGATTATTCCGTGTACGGTCAAATGTTATCCGGTCATCGTCATTATAGGAGACGATTTTTTTCCTAGTCCTGTGCGATAAGTCCTAGGACCTATTGTTGTTCCTTGAAACAAAGAAATAAAAATAGTTACCGACGGTTCCGTAGATTTGTTCTCACTTTATTTTATTCCACGTTACCCCAATTATACGTCGGCCGCAATAATAATAAAGATATAATTCACGCGTACAAACGTTTTCTTCTCATCTATACGTTGACGGTGCACTTGCAATTATTGGTTTTATGGCAGTCATATATTCGAGCATATTACGATGATAATATAGCAGTTTTAATAGAATGAGACCAGATCTTAACACACGACGGCAGATTATGTACAAAAAAAAATATTGCGTACTTATTAGTTTAATGGGAGTACGAAAACTGTGTGTATACATGCGTATGCGCCGCGGTAGCGTTCAGCAAGTTTTTCTCTCCGCTGTCAGGATTAAACGTAATTTATAGTGCTGCAAGAGGTGAGATTTAATCTTAAGTATACAGCATATAGAATAGATGAAAAAGAAACGTAGGTACAGACTTGGGACCAGGATGTGGCCGCGAGTTTTATCATGAATGCGTTGTAATCAAAATAATTAAAAATGTAGTATACCTCTACGGCTCTACCTATAATTAAAACAATTTTATTTTAATTTCATATACGTATATCGACTTTAATATTATACTCGAATATATAAACGACCAATCGACTCACAGTCAATATCTATAAGAAAATCAGTCTTATCGGTAAATGGCTGTAGTGTATTACTGTAAATTATAGGTTATACTAAAGGCTTACTTAAAGGATTATATTGGCACAAATAAGGGTCAGAACTTGAATGGATTTAGATCTTCAAAACTTTGGAAAATCCCTTCAAATCAAGTCTTCATAAACTATAAGTATATTAAGTATGTATAATTTTTGAACTAAACTCTTCAAAAAATTATGAAAAAAAAAAAATTGTTTAAAATGTTGTGTTTTGATACAAACACAAATGATAAGAATTGTTATTTTTTTCGATAACAATGCAGTCGGATTTTTATAGTATGAACCAAATAATGTAATATTTTACCATATAGAGATATAGGGACGCATAATAATAATATACATTATTAGAAAATAGATATTTGAAATTCGAATGTAATAAATAAAATGTACCTATATTTGTAGGTTGATAGATTACTACTGATGTTTTTTTAAAGGAATTTGGGCTATATGTGCCCATGTTTATAGGGATTAATATTTTTTATTAAGTATGTCTATTTGCATGACGTGTCACTTCGTTTTGACATCGTACAGAATCGAATATGTAAATTTACGCTAAGAATAAATAAGCTTCTGTAAGAGCTTGGTGATGTTAACTTTTTAATGGACTTTTAGAGCGGTCATCGAGCAAATAGGCCAGTTATAAAAAAAATATTACTCAAAAGCAGCGATCAACCGCTCATCTAATCCAGGGAACGACAACATTATTCGTAAAACAACGTTCGTGTCAGGGTCTGTAAATTCAGGGGTGTGATTTGTAGGATACAAGGGTGTACAAATACATCCAATGAATCTTTTTTAACACACCTTCAATGTATAGATGTAGATAATTGTATATAATTTATAGTAGGTATAAAACAAATAACAATAATTTTGTAAATTTACAAAAATGTTTTTTTTTTGTGTTCTTATCATAATATTTTACGAATAAAAATAGGTTCCAGTTATATTCATTTCATATTCTAAGACCATGGTTAAATAATATAGATTATCACAGATTTTTTTTTTTGCTCGTTTGGCGTTTTGTCTTTCAATCATAGACCTTATAAGTTATGAGGTCTATGCTTTCAATTAGATTATGTATCATTCATATTGATAATACAATTAAACAAATAGTTACTGAAAGTACGACAATATGATATAAACTAATTCATCGAAACGTCAAATGACAGAAATGAACTGGATTGAACTTAATTATTCTATAATATTCTTTTGTATTTCAACTGAATATAAAGTCTTATAATATAATGAAAATATATCACTTGCTTGTTCATTTTTTTTCTATATATTTGTAAGGTTTTAATTGAATGAAATTCGTAATAAATATTGTGCGAGCGAAGTGAACGGCTTTTGTATTGCTTTAGATTTTCAATATTGGTTTAATGGTTTTGCATCTCATGAAAAATGTGAAATGACGCCCCTGTGTGAATTCCGTTTCAAACTCCGACCTCGCGAAATTACATAATAACACCCGTCATGCTATAGCAGCCATATTATTAAAGGTGTAGTACTATAATATTATATGGGTAGGTGACTCTTACGACAGATGTGTATATACCTATACCTAAACCTAGTGTAGTTGTGCGTGCACAATCAAATAACCTTTTTCGTCGTTGAAGTATTATACAGTAGCTATCTCCTTGTTATAATCGTGTTTTAAGGGCGTGTTGAACAATATGTGTACATTATACGAGTCCGTATAGCATACCCATTACCCATACATGTATTTATTTATTTATTTATTTATTTATTTATATAGATATAAATAGGTACGAAACCGCGAGATAAGACGACATGTCCTTGAAAATGTTATAATGTGTTATATTGTAAATATAATATTATGTATGTTGCACCCGGTGGCTTTGCTCGTTTGACCTTCCGGTCTCCTCCTGTTTTCGGTGATTTTTATTTTTTTCCCTAATTTCCCCTCAGAGACGATGTACGAGAAATCGTGTCAACAACAGCGCACGCCGGCGGCCGTTCAATGATATTAATTTAACGATAATCGTTTTGACCGAAAAATTATATTTTGGATGTGCGTGGAGTTCTATGCGAATAGAATGATAAATATACTATTACATCATTACATGTCTTATTATTTGGTTAAATTGTTACAATTTTATAAATGGCGGAAAAAACGAGAAATAAAAGTTAGCAATACATAATCACTTTCAAACGCTTTTTACAAATAATTCTTCTTCGTACCTTTAGTTATTACTTATTTGTCCTCATTATATGCATAATATGTGAATTTTCTATACAAATAAGTAAGACTCGTTAAGTTCATTGGATAATTGGTATTGGAATCATTCGGCTGTTTATAGTTCAACAATAATTATTATACTATTATTACGTATAAAATTTTTAAAAATAATAATTATTCGCTTCAGTTATTGTAATAGAACATTTATAAAATTAAACGATAAAAAAATCGTACATTTTTAATAATGCCAATAGCAAATTAGCAATGTACATTATAATATAATATTATCTATGTAAACTAAAAGATTTCAAGCGCTTCATACACAACACAATAAAAAACCAATTCGGTGACGATGATATCAATAATATTTATCGTACCTAATAAAACCGCCAACACACGGTATGGTGGAGCATTAATTTTTTTATTATACATTCGGTGCAAAGTTTAATTAATCGAATCTATCGAATTGGATTTTGAGTGAATTTGTTTTGCAAGTATCATCTTCCATTATATTTCAGAAAGATTATTATTTAATTCGATTTTTTATAAGCATCATGTTTTGTACATTTGTATATTTTTAAAACATTTTTTAAGTTTTCTTTCCTATCTGCAGGTTTAATCGATAAAGTACCTTTCGATTTTTAATTATTTATTTATTATTTATATTTTTGAAATGTCGATTTACCAAAATAATTTATGCACACGGCGGGCATATAAAAAGGACTCGAAATACAATTATGGTACATCGACGATATTATATTATACAGTGGAAACCTACCTACCTACTTACCTTCTCATTATAATAATTGTATCAAATATTTAAAATACAACTATTTTTGCATTCACAGGCGTTCGTGGTTATATGGAGGAATTGCAGAGACGACGTCCGGTCGGTTAGGTTAGGAGGCATGACCGGATCGCTGCGTCTGAGCGCCTTGCTGTTGCTGTTGCTGTCCCGCTGGGCGTCCGCGGACCTCGAGAAGGGCGAGGACGAGTACGTTCGCAGCTGGGTCATCATCGAGGAACAGCTGGTGCCGCCGTCTAGGGACGAGCCGCTGGCCACCGGCGGCGTGGGCACCGCTGGTGGTGGCGTCGGTGGGGCTGGTCGGCGGATCACACCCAAGTCGGTGTTCGTCGCTCCGTCGTTCAACAAGTGTTCGGACGGTTATCGACCTGATAGCATGGGCCGATGCGTTAAGCTGGTCAAGATCAATCAAGCGGCCCAATGGGACTTTCTGATCAAGCAGCTGAACTCCATGTACGGCTCCGGTGCGGGTAATGGGGGATTCCCGATGTTGCCAGGCGCCTCGACATACCAGCCGACCACCACCACGACCACCGACTTGCCGTCACAGAAGACCGACAGCCCCGGACCGTTCCAACTGAACATACCGTTGAGCGGCAGCGGGGTCAGTGACACAGACTTGTCGTACAACCAGACGATGGACTTCTTGGACGAACTCACTACCGGCAGTACCACCACGGCTGGTACCACCACAACCAATCCAACAACTACTACTACTACTACAACAACTACTACCGCCGCCGCCGCCGCCTCCACGACTGTCGCGGACGACGAAGACGATGACACCGCCACTATTGGCCACCCCGTTGTGACTACAGATAACGGCGACCCGGACGACCACACTGCCGCGGCTGTTACCGCGACCACTGTTACGACGGAGACAGCAGATACCGCCAGACCGCGACCGTACCGTAACCGCTACCAGACGATGCAAGCCGAGGACGCTACCACTGTCACTCCGTTTTCTTACGACTCGACTACCACCGTGACGTACGCGAAAACAAAGTAAGTCAAACTGCAGTTTTCTAATGTAATACACTTATACGTTTCTGCAGCTTAAATCTGTAAGTTTATCTTGTGCCGTGTTCCCGCAGCAGTGGTTGACACTTTTTTTAATATAAGGTAATTGAACGGGGTCTATGATATGCGAAGGAAAATCTATTCACGGGTCCTAAGGCGAGGGTTCGTCATTAGTCGGCTGGCGGAGGGGAAATAAATGGACCGCTAAAAATATTTTACTTTAATGCTGATTTTTTTTTCTCTGGGTATACCTAAAATAATTAACTAAGCAAAACAAAAAAATTAATATTTTTTCGACTTAGGAAATTGTTGATAAATTCATCCGGACCCCGGTTCTAAAGTATAACAATACGAATATAAAAAATTGACAGAATTTTGAATACATGTAACAATAAAATACCTAATATTCTAATAGCTATTATATGAACCACTAATTTTGACTTATCATTTGTAGCTATGATATCGTGGGATATCACAGATTTATAAAAATAGTATTTTATCCCTATACGATAAGAAATAATTTACAAAAACAATAGGTAATAATGAAATAATGACCAATGAATAATTATGAAATTAAATTAATTTATAACTGTATTTATGGAGTAGAATAAAAGTTAGACATCAATATTGAAATAAAAACCCGCTTAGCCAGAAGGGTTTGAGATGACCCTGATAAAGTTAAACCCACATAAGATTCTTCTCACTATTTAAGTCAATGAGACGTTGGTGATCTTTAAACAATAAAATTACCAAGAGATTATGGACAGTAATGAATAATGACACCACTACCTATTATATTTATAATTTATAACAATCATAACCATGGTATATAAATCAAAAATCATCCAAGTCAAGTTAGTGTAAGTCACTATTATAGATAAAATCTATAATCGTGGTGTAGGTACAACATACCATATTGTAGACGTGACAAAAATTGAATATATCGCTGCCATATTCATATTTTTCCTAGTATTTTTCAATTAATTTATGGTATAGATTTTAAATTTATGAACGTGTGTTTTTGCTTTTCTGGAGCCATTCTTTTATGTAGATAAAAACGACATATTAATTATAAAATGTAGGTAATCCAACTAATTGTATTGGTATGTTCAGATCGAGCGTCCGGTTGAATTTTTTTTTATCACAATTTTTACGTTCCGTGCATAAATACTCAAATTTGATATCAAATCTCGGAAATATTTTTTTTCTGAAAACGAATATGCCTAATATTATTTTTAGAGCTACTCAATCAAATCACGGCTCGACGTGTGACGAATATATAAATACCAAATGTAAAAAATGTAAATGATTCACGTTCCCGTGCTCATAAAACATTTTATAATCCCACGTCAATGAAAATAGAAAACGAAATTTTGTAGTTAAGAAATAATAAATACCTACTTCTTTATTATTCAATTAAACCTAAACGTCGAAAACAATTTAATAATTTCAATACACATAGAAACATTTTAATATTAATTTCTCTAGTTTTAGTATCAATACAGTAGAAACTGTCGCATTAACGAAGAACTCAACGTTTAAATATATGACTGTTCCGCGTTTAGCTTAATATTTACATATCTATATAGTAAAAATTTTGCAGAATTGTGTCACATTCATGGCAGTGTATACGTATTTGCGATTTTGAAATCTTCAATGTGATCTGTAAAACTAGTTTTCGTACATCATTATACTATACAGGGTGTACCAACATATGTTACAGTGTCAGCTTAACTAGAAAATCATAAAAACACGATAGCCTACTCCATACGCATAGAAAAGTTAAATATGGCGACTCAGGATTATATGTAAATCAGGTTCCTAAAATAATGATTAGCGTTGACGTAAAATGAGACTATTAAACTATATATAATGAGTCATTAACTTAAATAATGCTTTATTTGTAATACATCATGAGTACAATATACAATAAGCTATCTCTATATAGTAGTACCTACGTTAAGAAAATAAAAATTATGTTATTTAGAAGTTGGAGATGTGTCAATGGCCTAACAATAATTTAAAATAAAAAAAAAAAGATGAGATGCGTATCAATATAATTGTAATGTTTCCGTCAACTTCAGTGTTATCGAGTCAGAGTATAATACTACGAATTGTATACTATCTGAAGGTATATAAATATAAATAATATAGTTGATAGATATAGTAGTATATAATAAACATTAATACATTATATAATATTATATATTATCATATGTGTTTCTGAATGAACTTTTACTTCAATCATCACATTAAAAAAAAATTAATGACTTAGACAACAAATACTACCTTGTTGACTTACATAGTATAGGCACGAGTAAATTATCCACAATTCCTTGCTTTCAATGGTTGTTTTATTCTGTTTTGATATATTTTACAATGCGCAATTTCATCTGAGCCCAATAATAATCGAGTGCAGATTAAAAGGGAGAGAGGACAGACCACATAGTTAACCATTAATTTTATGTGGCCCCTGCGTTTGCTAAGTTTATAGACACCGCCGAAATTGTTCACAGTCTTCCGATCGCGTACACTAGTAAAACACCTGTTGTAAATGCACACGTACTTAATTCCATCTTCTCTCTTTGTGCCCATAGGTACGTGGACAGTAGTAAAACGACGTTCGTCGAGACGGAAGACCCGCCTCAGACCTTTAAAACAACTGCCAGCTCGTCTTCGTTTTCGTCACCCGTGGTTACCACTACCACGAATGATGTGATGGAGACAGACAATCCGGTGACAGCCGCGACTCCACCGGAAACCGAAGAAGAGGACGTAGTGACCGTACTAGCCGTGGCTGCCGCAGTCGACGGTGACGGCGGTAGTAGTAGACCGGTTAGTACCACGCGGTTGCCGTACACAACAGGTGGAAGGACTCAGTCACCGGTCACGGACACGGTCACGCCCGAATACTACGACGATCAACCGGAAGAGCCGACGTCGTCACCGGAACCGGATTGTTCAGCTCCGAACGCGTATCGGTATTATGCGATATGTGCGGGTTTCCGGCAGCAGCAGCAGCAGCAGTTTGAGCAACTCCAACAGCAGCAGCAACTGCTCCATCAACACCAGCAGCAGCAACAGTTATACCAGCAACAACAACAACAGTTCTACCACCAACAGCAGCAGCACAACCACATGGCCACCGCGTTAGTCAAACGCCCGGCTGCCGGCAGTGGAGGCGTGCAAGTCCGATTCCCGGGGGACGAAGAAATGGCTTCGGCCACGGTGCAGGCAGACAACATGAATCTGATTAGGTTCCCGGGACCAGCCCCGTATAGGACCACCAACAAGATGTACGAGAGCAGCAGGCATCCCACGTGGTGGCCAACGGGATGGCCGGATCAACAACAGCAGCAGTCCGACGACTCGGTGCAGCAGCACCACCGGCTACAGCACCACCTGCCCCAGCAAAAACAGGACGTCCGGCTCTGGGAATTCGGGTCCAGACTTCCGAAAACTACGTCGACCACGACGGTGGCCCCGCTGTCCCCGACCCAGTGGTACCATAGGTTCTTCTGATCGAGTGATACCTATATACTCCGCCGCGCCTTTTCTATCATCATAACACATATTATTATCATTTTACGCTAAACATTATAACATAATAATTATATACACCCCCCACGCTGTTCTATTCATATAATATTTTTTTATCCTTTTTAAAAATAAGTTTTTATTCAGTATTTCGGCACTAGTTTATTCATTAGTTATTAGTTAATAGTTATTATTATTATTGTATTTTTGTTGCCATATTAACGTCCGTAGAATAATATCATATTATTATAATATTCGTGATTTTTATTTTATTTTAGTCACCTGTGTTTTGTTTATGTTTCAGCTTCAACTGCGTAAATAATTAACAGTTGTAGTAGCTAGTATAACAGTTTATACTATACACCCTTTATATATAAATATATATATTAAATCAATATTATGAGTAATAGAAGAAAAAAAAATTGCCACATTTTAATTTAATTTATCCCGCTGCTATGAATTTTAACGTTTTGTCGTAAGACCAATAACATATTTTTAACCGTACTATGATAATTGTTTACTTATTGTTTGTTTGTTTTATATATATATTTATATTATAAAATATTATTATATTATAATATAATGATTTGATGTAAATAATCTTTAAGCGTGTTCCTATTATAAGATCACGGCTTCTAGTTGTGCGAATAGCTGCTGCCGCTCGATGTATTAGTATATTATGTAAATAATCAATATCACAAAAATGTACAGTACGCAAATGCAATGCAGTGTAATATAATACTTATATCCGATTCATATTATTATTACCATACATATAATATAATAATATATTGTTATATCTACGTATGAACCATCGCACGCAACGGGCATAGTACAATCATTAACGCCAATCATAATAATTCCGCCTACGCATTGTGCATGTTATATTATATTATATTATACTCCTCATTCAGTTCGAACGAACTATATTATTATAATAATTATTATCACTGTATCAAATTTATATATCTCGATGAAACACAAACTTTGTTTTAACGTTTAAAAAAAAATCAAGTGATCTGCACTTCCGCCGCGACGAGAATGCAACTCCGCTGTAAGCTCTGTACCTATTTTATTATTATCTATACCTAATATTATTATGTTATAAACCTACTTGAGATATTTTTCTATTTGATTTTTTCGTGTTTACACACATTTATACGATTTTTTTTATTTATTTTTATAAACACTGTGGAATAAATAAAACTAATGTTTCAATATAGTTTTGAAAAACACATGTGCAGATATTGAATTTATATATTTTTATTACCGTTTAATAACAATAATTATAATATGATATCGAGAAAAATAATATTATAATATATCGTCTCATTATTGTATGTATTTTTATGTTTGGATTTATAGAAGAATAATAACAATAAAATGTTTGTGTTTATATTATTACGAATCGTTTTGTTTTGTTTTTACGTTTCCTTCCCGCTCATCAAAATAATGTACCGTATAGTGTCTAATTCCGGTGTCTTAGCGAACATCAGATATATTATATTATTTTTTAATCAATAATAATATTACACTATTGCAATCGGAAGAATCAAAACCAAACCGCTCGCAAGGGGTAACGCACAGGCAACGACCAGTACTGTACGAGTTTATAATATTATTCTGAGTAGTGCAAATATTTGGACGAGTAAAAAAAAACTCATTACCGAAATAATATCCACAGAGCGATTTTCTCCTGTGTCCGAGGGGGCCAACCTGTCCGCGTTTCGGACGATACGTCAAAATTTAACATAAAATAATAACTGGTGAGTGTTATTATCAAATATTTGTTCGCGGGTAATGACAGTCGTACAGACAACGCATGTACGCCAGTACGCGTAGAACCGACCGGAATCGAATACTGTCGCATCGACGTAAACTGCACCTAGCCAGCGAATCAGATTTTGAGCCTAAACCCAGGTAAGGTTATATCATATTATAGTATAATACCATTGCATAGTTGCAACGATTATAATATTTTAATCGAACGAGCTCGTGTGCTTGAAGAAATTAGGTTTTTATTTAATTTACAAAATATCCAAATTAATAATATTATTATACTTTGATTCCGCGGTACCGATATGTGTAATTTAAAATCTTAAACACGCCCTCCTCTTCAAAATTTGATTTGATCTCTGTCAGTGTCCGTATGGGATCGCGGTTAAACCATAAACAGTTAAATGTTACACAGTTTTACCTTCATTACCCAAATTCAAGTAATTTCATCACCTCAAAGATAGTAAAAATAGGTAAACGGACCAAACAGTTTGAGTTGGATGCAATTCATAAGCGATTATTGCAAAGAATCCACCTGCTATAAAAAAGGCTATGCAGGTTTATTAAAGATAAAACTCGTCAATTTAATACAGAAAAATTGAAGTTTAATTTAAAGTTAAAATCTACTTTTCTAGTTTTTAAATTAAACACAATTATGAAATTTGCCTTATTAAAAATGAGTTAAATTTGTTTTTTTAACTAAATATACTTTACAATATTTCCTCAAACACAATACAATTTGATAAAGGTAAATACACATTGACAAAAATATTTTGTAGTTTAAATAATAAGAGTAATCGACAGAAAAAATAAACAGGAAGGAAAGATATCCGATGATAGAATCCTTTTAGCAAAAATTATCAACTAATTAGTTTAATTTTATTTTTTAAGAGGTCACTGCACAAACGTTTCTTCAAATATCATACTGGATTTGTTTTGCAGTGTTATTGTTGCGAATTTCGAAATTGATGTATTTGGCACTTTGGTGAGATTGTAATTTTCTATGGAAGTTTATATCAAGCTGTATTTACATAATATGTTATTTTCATTACTATTGCAATACAAAAACAATGCATTTAACATTTTGCCAACGTGGGCGTTACTATGATTTAATAGTTATAGGGGATAGTGTCCTAAGAAACCAAAGTTCAAGCTAAACCATAGGGGTTAAAGCTTCTCCTCTCCTAATTATTACAATGTTCATACCGTTTGCAATTTAATATTTACGAGTATAATACTTACGAGTACATTATAAAAAATTATAAATAATATTTCCTAATAATTTATTTTTATTTTTTATTTCAAAAAAGATATATTTTAAATCTGTAGGTTTTATATTAAGAAAAAAATAGCTTAACGTTATTATAAAATTAATCATATGATTAAAGTACCTGAGTAATTGCAGTATCATAAAAAAATTAAACTCTTAGAGTTCAAAGTTACTTCTAAAAAAAAGAAGTAACTCGTTATTTAACCTAGTTACAAATAGTTTAACTTTTCAATTCGTTAACGCCAAATCTTGACTCTATAGTCTATAGAACCTAATACCTATGTACTGCAGACCATCGCATTTCGTTTCACTTCTGTATTCCCCAGTTAGAAGGGGTCTAATAATATTGTTTTTATAATACTAAACATCGCACGATGCATTCCGACCATGTCTTGTCTGCGCCGTCTATAGATCGGTTCGAAATGAAACTAAGACATCATACTTAGACGTCGCATTAAGATTTTGGACGATAGTCAAACAATAATGATAAATTGTAATAAAAACTAAATGACGAACGTAAAAGTGTACTTTTACGATCGCGAACAATAGTCAAATTCCGTCGTTCAGCGGCGATAAATAAGCTCTCAACACTCGCCTGTTATTATATTACTTAAGTATGCGACGATTGACAATGACGTAAATTGTTGGATGGGTGCGAAAAAATATTTTGGAAAATACGAGATTACAAATTTTTTCTCTCGTC
This sequence comes from Pentalonia nigronervosa, assembly GCA_014851325.1. Taxonomy (NCBI): domain Eukaryota; kingdom Metazoa; phylum Arthropoda; class Insecta; order Hemiptera; family Aphididae; genus Pentalonia; species Pentalonia nigronervosa. Next base: position 77,207 of record JACXSJ010000050.1, read on the forward strand.
TAGATATACGTGATATATATGTTGCCTTGTGTTCTCGTTCGCAAATTCAATTGCATTAACGCACTTATTGTATTTTATTAATTAATATTTTTTAAGTTATCTGTTGTGTCAGTTTTATAACGAAAGTAAAGTTAATCTTCAAAACAACAACACTTAAAATGTGTTTCTTATTATTCTTACAAGACATTCCTTAGTTTTTAATTTATCGCAATTCGCAATTTGAGTAAATAATGATTTTTTCATCACAATACGCAATCCAACACTAATATAAATTATAATATTACCTTGATTAATTCATTACTTACTAGGTATACTATATTATGTGTCTTTATATACTTGTTTTTGTCATATTTAACTAGGATACATGTATAGTTTTATTTTCTAAATTAGTGTACAAAATGAAAGCTATGTTAGATGTTTAACTACAATTTATCGTGCAATGTATTAATTAAAACTTTATTAAATGTAAGCGTCTCAAGTTATACAGTTAATTTGAAAAACTAACTTTTAAGAATTTGAGGACTATTGAACTAAAGACAATGCTACAAATAAATACACCTAATTAGAATGTTTATTTCGTCTTAACATTTTTAACATTCAGTTTTTTAAAAGATATTTTTTAAATGCATTCAAATACAGATATTTATTTTGAAAAGTATTTTAAATTATTATTTGAATACTCAGTAAAAAAATTATTTGTGTACATCTGTATTTACAGATACTTTTAACTATTTTTTCAGCATTATTATGTTATACAATATTAATTTTGTAAAGCATTTTACACTGTTTTTCATTTGATGTACCTAACTATAAATTACCTACTCAAATATTGTCTTTGTCAAAGTATCTATGAACATTTTTTGTTGGGTATAAGTTATTTATTTATTTATTTTATGAATTAATGCCTAATGACTTTTACAATGGTAGTAACAATTTACATTATATTTTATATGGTGATTATTACAGTAAATCACAGTAAGTTATATAAACAAAATATATTATTAAATACGACTAATATATATATATATAAATATTCCCAGTTTTTTTTTTATTTTACGTTATTGAATTGAAACATTTGAAACTAAAAATTATTTAAAAATAAATATTTGGTTTTAAATGCAGATACTTACTATGAAAAAGTTATATTAAAATGCTTTGACCAAAAACTTTTTTCAAAATTATTTTAAGTTTTAGTACTTACTTAATAAATATTTAAATATTTTTACTCAAGATCTTTTCACAAGACAAAGGAAGAAATTCTTTCAAATTCTTCATCTAGAAGAAATTGGAGTATGTTGATACGTATCGTTTAAATATTGAGCATTTAAGAAGTTGCACTTGCAGTATACTAGCGATTCATACCGCCTCTCGTCAGACTCAGACTTCTATACGAATCGGTATTCTATATCGATACGTATCGAATTTTTCTTTTAGAAAATTTTGAATGTTAGATGTCCGTCGGCGATATCCATTGAGGTTTTAAGTCCAGCGCCATGCGCACAATATACAGCGGTTGAAAATTCAGTGACCACCGTTCATTTGTTGATCGCTTAGGTCAACTGCGACATTTTCCGTTATCGGTCAGTCCTCGCCTGCGGAGCTGTCCGGTGTCATTTTCGCAGTGCATGTCTTAATATTATATTATTAGGATTGTCGAAATGATGGTCTTGTGCGTAAAATATTATTAATTGTGAACCGCCATCGTCCTCCGTTCAGTTGAAACTTTCTTGACGATTAAATAGGTAAATTAAAACGCCCAATAAAATATCATTCGCGGGTTCCTCATCGTAGGTACAAATAGTATCTTATACTAATAAGCCTTTAAAATTATTATTTAGGATTTATTATAACAATTATAAACTTATTAGTTATTACTTATTAGGCATAACACCTTAATAATATTATGTAAGTTAGTAAAATCCGAGTAAAGTCTTGGTAAAATAATATATTATAATTGTGTACAGTTCATCGCCAGAATAGGTCACGGACGCCATTTTAGTTTTTCTTAAGGCGGGGCAAAATTTTCATCGGCCCAATATTTATTTGGTTAAAATAATAGATGTATTACAAAGTCGATCGTTACGCTCGCAAAATGTGAACAAAACAAATTATTTTTCATAATACTAAGTTACCTATATAACTAGTATACCAATAAACCATTACACCCCACTGTCAACTATTTAATCTTAATTCATAAATTGTGATCGTATCATCTTAATTTGTAACAAACTACTTAACAATCTGCTGTTAAAGTGTTACATTATATTATTTATAAATATTATAATGAATAAAAATATTTTTCACTATTGGTATGTTTCTTAAAAATGTCAACGATGAACAATTATGAGCTCTAATCTCTGGACGAGCTATGGGTCAAATCGTTGTTCCAGTGACTTTATCCTACCAAAAGTTCAAACATTTAACCAGCCCTCAAAAACCTAGAGAGGGGCAAATTTTCTCTTAACTCATAATATGAAGAAACTAATTTCTATTATACGTGAACGAGTGACATTTTACTTTAAAACGATATGTTAATTGTTAATTGGATTTTCAACACCACCGAGCACCATAATAATATAATTATGGTGTTGAAAATAAATTACAAAAATGATGTGACACATGATTTTAAATTAGAATTTTGGGTACGTTAAAGTGGTATAGGTAGTAAGTTTTCGTTAAAATCATCTGGAGATTCAAAATCTTTTAAAATCGAAAACACAATTTATATTACTCTATTACGCCCTTGCGTTTATTCACTGTATTTTATTTTAACACTGTACCTATATAATATAAATGTTTTAATATATAATATTCTTAATTTAAAGTTTTTTCCTTGGGATATACGTACAGTATATAAAGTCAATGGTCTAGTATTATAGTGCACAGCTACACAGGTGTGGTAATTGACATTTTTTTAAATGCTTAGCGAATACATTTAAAAGTTTACATTCCACAAAAAGACATACAGTATTTATATCAAACAAAAACGCTATCTACTGGATTAAATATAGACCATACACATATAAACTTTATAAATTATATAATGTAACAAAATATAGTAAATTGTATTTAATACTTAATTAGTTTTGGCCAAAAATGTCCTTTACCATACCCGGGCACTAGGACTAAATTATTGACATAATATAACATAATATATTCAATTTTTTTGTCATCCCTCCCCTTCTCCTGAAATAAAACACTGGGGTATACAATAGTGCAACTAGAAAATATAGTAAGGTGCGTAGGACGCTGAATGAAATTTGATTACGGTAATTAATAAAAATAAAATATTTGATAGTTTTTCTAATTTTTAAAATGTTTACCCTAAAAGATACGTTAGAATTTATAAGTAACACATTAACAGAACTGAATAGAATCCTTAAAGACGCTGTGTTCATATTTACATTACTATTACAATATTAACTTTGGTGTCAAAATAATAAAATGCGTCATACGTGTTGTTTTCAATTATTATCTAAACAGTAAACGTGTAATATGGGTAATTGATCATATTTAAATTTTATATAAATATTATATACCTAATATTGAGTTGTTTTATGAATGTCAATAAGAATACACGAGCGCTGTTTTCTATGATGTCTGCTTAAAAACCGTACAAATAAATATTTTGTACACAAACATTCTTTATAGGGTTTTATCGTTTATTGCTCTACATAATACATGTTCTGGTTAATTTTTATGCCACTATCGTGTTGGCATATGTCTTGAATGTCTATTTTTTCAATAATCGAAACCCAAATTGAATTATTTTTTTTTTAATCAGCTATGTACATTACTCATACATATATTTTTCATTAGCTTTAACACATAAAATATTGTATTAACAGTGTTTTAAATCTATTCTTAATATTATACACATCTGCATTAAGTTAAAAATAACTGTGTTCAAGTTATTTTGTGATAGAACTGAAATCCCATTAAAACGAGTTTATAATTATTATGACGTGCGAATACTTTGTAAACTGTACTTAAACAGTTTATTGTTGTCCATTCAACATCCCTATCTTAATTAGTCAAAAAGGGCAAAACCTGCCAGTTGATTTTCAGCGCTGGGTATCAAGTCACTATTATCCAACTTCGTACGATTTCAGTTTTCTATCCACTTATCCTTCGCATTAAAATTGTCCTGCTTCAATGTCAATGCAGATAGACAAAATGGCGTTCTTGATTTTAGTCGTATTTAAGAAATTTTGATTAAAATCACATTCAAGAACAGGACATGGAAGATGTGGACAACTTACGTTTGATTGGAAAATGAGAGACAACACCTCGTGTGATTGCAGAAACGAAATCAAACAATAAAACATAATATCTTGAATGATTTTCCAAAGAGGAGTTCCATGGGGTAATAAAATATATATTAGAATAAACAATGGAAGCTCTTGGTTAGTTAAAGCCACTTAAAGGACTTACAGTCACTACATTATGACTTGTTAAACAAACATAAATATTGTGTTCTTTTTTATCCATTTTAATTTTTAATGGTAATGATATTATTTGTGTGATTTATGTAAACCCATAATAAAATAATAATAATAATCACTTTATAAGCTGAGTAAAATCCTTTATTACATCAAGCATTTATAATAATTATTAATAACTAGACCGTCGTGTTTTTGAAGAAATAATATATTTTTATTTGCAGGCTTTTCAAAGGTTCATTATTTAGTTGTTATTCAAGAGACATTGAAGAAAAAAACGTTTATTAAAAAAAACTTATGCATACATCATAATATATAGTATAAAATATATTAATTTTTTTCATATACGTATAATATATTGTTATGTTTATAACGGCTTTTCAAGAGATGCTTTTATTTACAAAATATAAGTGTTATTTGTTGTTTTCATAATCACGTTTACAGTAGGAAGTATCAGTGTATTCAGTTACGTTTCTTATAATATTTGAACCTTTAGGATAAACAATAATTAACTACTAAGGTTAGCAACAGGTGTAACATAAAAGCTAATTTCCCCGATTTTCTTTAAAAAATATTCTAAAATAAAATCTAACTCAAAGACAAACAGTTGATAGTTCATCACTCGACATTTCAAATTAAAATTATACATTTTGTAATATCCTATTATATGTTAAAACATTTTAAACGTAAAAAAAAAATTGTATGCAACGTCTAGCGAGAATAGAATATTTTCGTCCGTTATATTAATAAATTTAAAGAACACTCGCGGACGAAATATTGTTTAGTAAAAATCGCTAAAATTCTATACATGCATAAAATATATATAGCTGGCAGTGATTAGTGTTTAAGCGTTAATGGTTATGTAGTAAAATAGTGAATAGAGGTAGTGATACTTCAAATTTTGGCTTGGTAGAGGCATTGACGATACTCAAAGTGGAAATAAAAAATATTGAAGCATTTGAAATATGGTGTTTGAGAAGAACACTGAAAATTCATTGGACCGGGAAAGTTGAAAACGAAGATATATACTTAAAAGAATGAACAAACAAAAAACAATCAAGGAAGAGAAGGAAAAAATGATAAACAATAATGAAAGGAAAAGCTGGAAAAAGTAGATCGAGAACTCCGTCGAGTGGAGGTCTATCGAAGTTATTGAAGAATTGTAAAAAAAAAAAAAACATATTTTGCTAAAACTTTTTCAAGTATTTTTATTTCAAATATTTGGGATTTGAGCGTTAGTTAATTACGTTTAAAAGAAACACGTGATACGTTTTCACAAATAATTTTCTTAAATAATGATTTTATACACGTGTATCACGAATATAAAGAGTTCAACGACGATAGGTACATGGCACTTCGCGGCCGCTTTTCGCCCGATTCGTCGGAGCCTATAGATAGTATATAATGTGTGACATATTATAACAATAATATTAAATTCGGTCCGTATGACGTATTATATCATTATTCTAATCCCATTGCCCGTATATCCGGTGGTTTTTGAATACCCCTATGGTCCTATGTTATGATAGGAATATACTCGCGTAGTATACGTGTTTTTCTATCGTGTGTGCTTTCGTGTGAATGAGCAGGTGGTAACGACGGAGCTGCAGAATCGGACGGATGACCGTTTAAAAAACAATAATATTATGTTAGCAAAACCTGCTTATATTATACTTGTGGGAATATTTCCTCACATCGTGTGACTATATGCCACTGAGTAAATGTACTGCCCAGTGCGAGTAGTGAGTAACCTATCAATTTTCTAAAAGCGCTGTACCAGCAGTTGCAGACCAGCGGCGTAAAAGACGCTTTTGGTGGGGCGTTCGGTTTTTCGTATCGTTTCGGCTCCGGGATTAACGGCCACACGACCGCAGAGCGTATTAATGATATGTCGGTACTTGCCGTTAAATATATAATAATATTATTACAACTATACTAGTAATTAAACTTTATCATATTCGATGACCTTTGCGTTCGTGTCCGGTATATCGATTTCCGCGCAACTGGTAACACTGCGCGTCGCCGTCTCAGTGACGTCACCTGTACGCGGTACCGCGATAGCGGCGGTCGCGGGTGTCCGACGAGTGTCGGAATAGCGCGGGTGTGCGTGTGTGTGCGTGCGCGCGCATTCACCCCCGCGACAGGGATGACGGAAGCGGACATGGGGTTTTCCGCCCACGGTTTACCCCGCTTTTCCACTTACTGTTCATTCAAAAACCGACCGCGGCTGGTTTGGCTTTGGCGCGTATTGTGTCTCTGTCGCGCGTACCGTGCACACTCGCGCCACCTCACGTCGCCGTCGTCATCCTTTCTTCGCGTCATCTCCGTTACAAGTACACGGAAATCATCGCACATCTCGTAAGTATAGTTCTATAACACTTTTAAAATTCTCACAGTACGTTATAACGCGCTATAATACGTTATTGTTGCGCAATTTTAGTTCATCATTACAATTTGCGCATATATGTTGGGGGGGGGGGGGAGCATTAGAGTCCGCCATCCTCACCAACGTACGTCAATTAGCATTAGAAATCGACAGACCCCGCCGATACACGATTTGAAGGAATACGTTAGTTTAGGTATATTTGGACTTGTAAATTTTGTAATCTCGCGCGGTAAATTATTCCTCCCCGAAATTCAAAAAAAGAAAAAAAATCGAATCTGAATTTAAAAACCGTATACGAGACTAAAACAATAAAAAAATCAAATCCCGCAAGAAAACCCCTAGCACAGTGCTGCACTTATGACGTATTACGATTAATTGTGTTTTGATCCTAGAGAATTTTCATCTCCGATAAAATTCCACCAGTAAAATTAAAAAATAATGTTTGTACCTACCTACAAATGTCGGTCATCACAATTCGTTTTCCATGTCTTATTATTATCATAATATTATGAATAGCAACAATAATACATTAAATGGTTTTGAGCGTTGAATATCATATTATAAACATATTTTAGTATAAATATATACTGTACAAACATATTATACGATTCGATCTATTCGATTTCGCAAAGTAGTTTGAAGTAGAACAAACATCAACTGCAATATAAAATGTTTATTTTAAGAAGATTGTCTTAAGCCTCAACATAGTCAAACTTAATGTCCGTATTTTTTATTATTGTTATTATTACTATTAAAAGCTATCCGTAGTATCTAAGGCCATTAGACGTAACATTAATTTAAGATTAATATTAAATTACATTATTAATTACATTATTTACATAAAAATTAAATTACAAAAAGAACACACCAAGCATTTTATTATACTTAATTGATGTGGTTTATTCTTACTAGTATTAAAAATCATTGATGTGTAGGCTATTCTTCATACTCACAACCGCAAAAAAAAGTACGAAAATATATTTTTCACAACCACTCATAAGAGTAATTAAAAGTATTATGTAGAATTATTAATAAGTTTTTAAAATTTTTGTCTTAAAGTGTTATTATAATTGCCTATACAGAACGCCTTAAAATTGTGAGTATTATTTCTTATGAGAACCCTAAACTAATGTAGGTATTCTTATTTGCAAATTTGTAATCTCTTCTTAATCATAATTATGTAGGTCATTCATGAAACGATTTTTAAGCTGAAACATAATTGATGACAATTAAAGAAATTATCATTGTCTAAGTATTTTATAATATTATATATATATATTAAAAAATAGTTTGAAATTAATAACATCACATTTATAAAACCACACCTCAATAATTCTAATGTCACTTGATTTTTAAGTTTTTTTTTTTAAATACCCATTTAAAAAATGGTATAGTACAGGGAAATCTCAATTTAATAATATGTTTGCACGCTAGTGTGCAATACAATGATTTTAATAGCAGCCCATCATTTCCCATCTACTTTTCCAGTTCGGTTTATTACAGTTAATACCTTGTTGATGTATCGTTAAATTTTAGATCTCCTGCTGTGCAAACTGTTTAACGGCCGCTTGTTGGTGTTAATATTTTCTGAATTTAAAAGGGTAGAACCATGACTGACCGCATGTATACTGAGTATGTGATATTATTATTATCGTGGCTAAACGACTTTTACAATCCATCGGTTCTCGACAACTATAATAAATTTTACTATAAATTTTCTAATGATAATAGTATGAAGTATGGTTGTATTCAGTAACTTTTTAATCGACGACATTTCAATCCATTCATATAGTTAGTAGTTGTATTGTGTAGGTGTCCATTAGTAAAATTCCATCGGGTGATATAATAACAAAACGATATAGGATTGTCTATTGTGTGCATGTGATGACCTATATTTTTCTATTCTGGTTTTTGTATAGTTTCATTAAAGGGTGACGAACCGCACTTTGAAATTTTAGAACGCACACATTGGACATTTATATTGATATTACGCTGTCTTGAAAGTCATAAATTTATGTGACTAATGAGTGGACTTGAAATTAATGTTTATCTTAATAAATTTACCTCTAGACAAATATTATTTTTATGTATGTTAAGTTTTATTTTTGTTACTGTTAAAAGGATTACAGTTTGTTATGTGTGGCTTCACTTCTGAACTATATATATTGAATAGATATTAGGTATATTATAACTTACACAAACATGACGTAACTCATCAATTTGAAATTTAAATGATTATTCAACAATATACATACAGTGATTATTCTTACATACATTTCAAAATACTCTACAGAATTTAAATAGATAATAATTATTAGATAAACTATTATAATTTATTTAATATTTTTATTATCATAAAATAGGTAAAAGAAATATATTTCTGAGAGATTAAAAACTGAGTTTGATTATATTTATCTATCTTTCATCTTAAAGTCAAGACTAACATTGATGCATCTAATTAGATGTATTTAAAATATTAACATAATATTATACTATAATAATATCGGTAGTCGGTATTTTTTAGCTACATTGTCTCCATTCTTTTAGCGCTCAAACACCATGAAATAAAAATAATGTATTTGTTATTTAATATAATTTTTAAGTAATTATTAATAATACGTTATTAATTAATACACGAAAACTAATGTAACCCTAACAAAATTTGTATGTTCTTATTATTGATATGTTTTTTTGAAATGTCAGTACGACAGTTTGTTTATGATGGATTAATTATGTAAATTTAGTTCACACATTTTAATTTAGTTTTAATAAATTCTAATTCAATGATTATAATTTTTTTAATAATTTGGTCATTCGTCTGTGTATTATTTTTATTGTTAACGATTTTAGTGTAAAATAATAATATTGATTTTTCTATCTATATTTTTCATTTTATGTACATATTGATTTGTGATTGTTTATTATTTATTATAAAAACATAGGTAGATATGTTTTTAAAATATACTTATTTTCTAAAAACAAAAATATTTTAAGTAAATGTCCCAAGATACATACATGAAACAGTTCTTCCCCTGATCACCCAAATTATTTAACCATGGATATTTGACAATATTGATTGCGTGATTATTAATAGCAAACAACTGAATACTACGCAATTGATCGTTGTTATGATATTTGATTGCGTCAAATTAATCGTACGTTTTAAATTGAATCGAATAATTGAGAACAATTTTTATATTTATAATAATTTGCTTTAATTAAATTATAAAATAAATAGAATTTTAATTTTGTAATATTCCAGAAAATATCCACAAGTTGATTTGCTAGTTCATTTTTTTTTTTTAGTGTAACTGAAAAAGACCACAGTAAAAATCTAAAGTTTACTTAATGCTTATCAATTTGTCATGTTCAATGTTAAATGTTAATATATTTTGTTATAGTTTATAATTAATCAAATTATTTACTAATTTAAATTGTATAGTAATTTAATATGGAATATGTATCATGTATATAAAATAATAATTAGTTTCAACCGAGGGATTACTTAGACTTCTATGTAAATGTAACTATTATATTTATACATTTTTTTCAATGTTATTTTTCTTTTTACTTTTTTCTTAAACTTTTTTAAGAATTGGAACTTCATTATTTTTATGAATACCAAATCTTATATTATTACAATTTAATTGTAAAAAAAAAATATACAACTTTTTCTATAGCACCTAAAATATACCTATTCAAACAAATATGCACGGTTAATTTAGTTTATTATTCTAATGTTAACTTATGTTATTTTACCTAACAATAAATAAAACTCGATAAAATAACGTTTAAAGGTCTAAAATTTATAAAATCAAGATTAATTTAAATTCATAATATCTTTAATTTTTAAAATTGTGTTATAAACACCCATACATTTGAGAATATGGAAGTACTTATTATTAATAATCTATATGTAATGTGTTACAAAAATTTAGTTGTAATTGATAAGGGTTGAAATAAATATAATTAGAACTAAAATGCAACACTCACGTTAAATTATTAGGTAACGAATTGAATAAACAAATAATTGTGTTTATTACGTTTGAATGTGTGCTCGAAGCATTATTAAATATTACTATATAAGGTCAATTATAACTTATAAACGTATTGAATTGTAATTAATTTACATTTTAAAGGTTTCTGTTAGATAAAACAATAATAACTTAAATATTAATATATCTTTAGCTACGAAAGTTTCAATCAATTTAATGTTTGCGGATAATGTATATGATATATTGTTAATTAGTATATAAATTGAAATATTAAATTTGAATTATGATTAATATGTTGGACACATTATTTATAGAATATCAGTTACATAATTTGATTGTGGTACTTGCTACAATAGTTATATTTTTGTTGAAAAAAGAATTATAAAGTTTTTATTTAACTTAGATCACAATGAAAACAGTTACAATGTTACATATAAAATAATTTTATTTGATTATAGAAAAGGCAAAAACATTAGTATTGACGATATCGAAAACAAATAAACGTGTAAATTATGTGATTGTAATAGATATAATAGGCAATTCTAAAATTCCAAATGTTCGTCGTAAATGTCTTAGTAAATGTCAGCTTTTAGGCGAATCATTTATTGATTTATTTGAAACAGAGCACATATAACTATATTTCGAAAATTTTGCAAACAATTAAAATGTACAGATCACCATTATTATTTATATTCATCAGAAACCAAACGTTTAGATAGTTAATAGCATGGTTATCAGTTGGTTAACCGATATTAATAGTTTACTTAATTGTGGTTTTTCGATAATTATTTTTAAATTTTACACAGTGAATTCTGAATTCTGAAAAAATGAAAATAATACGTTATGCTTACCTACCTATTCGTCTTATTCACCGAGTAAAACTCACTCCGTACTTTTATTTCCACACATTCCCGGGAAATGATATTTAAGCCGTTTCTTGGATGATTAATTGTCTGGGGAATAAGTATACAACCGTCTTCAGATTTTGGACATCCGCCTTTCTTGCAGCTACTCTGTGTACTCATAAAGTGTACACTGTATAAATAATATTTTATTCCTATTTATTATTTAGAAATCATCTGTGTCCGTAAAGTCAAACGTGGCCGGTAGACGCCATGGAATGACTAATTATGCTCCCGTCGTTTGTTAGTTTAAGTAAAATTGTGCGCTCTCGAATGACGTCAGTTATGTATTACCTAGGTATATAAGTACATAAATCACGTTCTGCGTGGGAGGTAGGGGTCCCGTGCGAATTTAACGTGAAAAATAAATGAAAATTTCTTCGTAAATTATCGAGTTGTGTCAACGATGACAACGAGTACGTGTCACCTTACACAATTTAAACGATTTACAATCGCCATTCCCCATAATTAAAATAGAAATACCTTTCAACAAATAAAAACGTGTTCACCCGCACTGCATAGAACGCAATTAGTTGAACGTTTTACCTACTATAATTATTATACTTTTATATAGACAATAAACCTGTACCTAGATGACTATCCTTTCAGACACCTACTAATATAGCAGTTTCGTACCCAAGATTCATAGGGCCAGCATAGCTTACGAAAAGCCACTCGTGGAGCATCTACCAATCATGTAACTTATATTATATAAGTACCTACTAGAAAGCAGCTTACTTCACTCGCAAATCATTTTAATTATTTTATATTTTGATAAAAAAAAAAATTAATTTTCCATCAATATTTACATAAAAAAATTAAGATAATTTATTTTTGTAATTTAATAATTTTTACACCGATATTAATTATTAGTCAAAAATAATCAAATACTATTTACTTGGTTATATAATTATTCCAATAATAATTACAGTTAGGTACCTACTTGGGCATATTATCAATGTAAATTAATGTATGAAAATATAGACCTCTTATAAGAGGACGCCACAAGTCCATAACTACAAGTGTTTTGTTGTCTCCATATTACAAATGTACAACATATAACAAATTTTACGTTCAAATCAATCCATTTTACTTTGTTATTTTCTAAAATTGTTGTGAGTAGAGCATTTTAAAACTATTTGAATTGTTTGTAAATTTTAGAATAATTATAACTTTTTTCAAAATTAAAATATCAATTTAAGCCTTCGCGCGATACCGTAGATGATAATCTATAGTTTTAAATTGTACAACATGCCTAAATAACATAGTAAAATGGATTATTATGAACGTACAATTTTCTATTTTTGTACGTTGGTATGACGTCACACGTTCTCACATCCGCATGCGTTCTGTTAGGTTGTATGCAAATTTTCCTTCGATGGAATCAGTCATGTGTTGTTAACTTTAATTTTACAGTGAATTGATGTATAATTAAACTTGAATTTAAAATCACTATCAGTTTGTACATCAATTTTTACGATTCTTAATTTTTTTAGCAAATGATAATCGTTTTTAAATTGTGATATCCTACATACCTACTCATAATTCGTTAATAATATTAACTTTAATCTTTTTACATTGTAGAACATAAACGCAACATATTCAGAATATAATATATTATACATAAATAATGTGTCTAGATAGTACCTATATAGTGACCTATATAATGTGAAACGGACAATATTGGTCCCCGCGAAAAAACGTAATATATGGACAATTAGCCTTCGTTATAATTTTAAACACAGACAATTGGTCCCCGTTCAATTTTGTTAGCGACGTAATAGGTACGACATTTAACAAAATAAATATAAATTAAATTATCTCATAGTGTCACCAACAAACAAAATGTAAATAACATGATTATTACTGTACATACAATATTGGGAAAAATTGACTTTGACATAACCGACCCCCAAAACCCATCCCTGGTTTCATCCTAATCGAATAATTTATGTGCTATAACATTTTGAGTTATTTTTAAAATGCTATCCAATGTCGGTTGCCTCGTAAGTTGCATTATTGCATGCTAAAAATCTAATTTAAAAACATTGATTTGACGTGTAACATTTATCAGAGTTACTGGTTAGTGGTTACGATGGAATCATAGTTAACATTTTGTGTCTCCATTAATGTGTGCGTAGAAAAATAATGTTTTTACATAATATTCCTACAACTAAAACCGTAATCAAAGGCCAACATTATTACAGTAAAATGTTATACATGCAGTATATGGTGGTTCAAATTTAACGTTACACCAGTTACTCCTATAAAACTGTTATTATGATGGTCATAACTTATAACAGTATGAATAATAATTTATTAAAAAAATGTTATGTAATGATCAAATACATATAATATAATAGTAATATGATGTCATTTTTTTATAATATCCATAATGGAAACGCGACGCGCTCGTTTCACAGTGTCGTACATGGTACATATTTTATTTGATGAAATCTTCGTATTCGCATTACATAGTTGGCTGTATACATTTTACTTAAAGAGTTTGCCAAAAACGTATTAAAAGTTTTATAATAAAAGCCTTTGATGGTTCGAAAAATGGGTTTTCTCTAACCTACTATAAATAAATACCTTGAGAATTTATATAAGATCATATACCGTAACTTGAGTTTTCTTTTAAATATGAAATTTTTTTTCAACATCATACCTGCTATAATAATTGACGACGTCAAAAACATATTACTGACAATTAGTGCGAGGTCTGCGTTTTTTTTTTTCGTTAGTCTTTTATGTTACTCAAAATAAAGCAGATTTTATAGATTTAAATTTTTATTACATGTATTACATCTGATGTAATATTGTCAAATCAAGATAGGTGCATAATATAAATTCGAATTCTGTCGACACGTGCGTCTGTAGCGTACCTATAGGTAACTGAATAGTATTTATCGGGACAAATTAAACTTATGATAAATATATAAAATATGGATTATCGAGACGTACGCGTTGGCTTGTTCGACAATAATATTTACTATATTATTATTTACCACAGTGCAATGTCTTGCCCTTTACACGCGTGTGCTAGTATAGTAGACGCCACGTACGCCTTGAAAAAATAATATACAATACAAATATGTAGTTTTATTTCTCTCTCTTTATCTTTCTTTCTTGGATCAGCTAAAAATAATCACGCGATCAATATTTTTGTTCGATACTCCGACGTCACCGTCTGTGCCAGAGTAAATAGTTTTTTGTATACACAATAAATATATTAAAGTTAGATCGCGTCTTACCTGCATTAAATATTATAGTTATTGGCGTATTGACCCCTCGAAAATTAACCCCAAGGTAACCATTGATACATTCATAATTGTACTTCGGATACGTTTTACAGTTTATATTATTATTTTAGGTGGTTAGTACTTGGGCCACATTTTATCTGCCCGCTTCGTAGATATACAATATTTGTTTACATTTTATTACCCGGGTATTGGGCCTCAAATGAAATACATATTTTTTTAAAGGGTACCCGGAAATTGGGCAACAAATGTACGATACAAAAATATAGGAGTATAAATAATAAATATACGTATAATAATTATATATCACAGTATCATATAATTTTGATTTTTTTTTGAATAAATATAAAATATAAAACTAAATATGAAAAATTAGTCAAATAATCATTCATTTTTTTTTTCAAATAAAAGTATACGATTATATAATATTATGTATAATATTCAATATGATAATTCTATATCATTTAATATTGGATAATTTATTATCTTTTGATAAAGCTCACGTGGTTGCTTCGAATAAAGTTTCGTATAGTAAATTATATCGGTACCTATATATAAATAAAATAATGTTAAAATATAGTGGTCTCCCAAACTCCGGGTCATCTACATGTTATAATTAATGTAAAATTTTAGTGGCCCGATTACCATAATATTGAACTTTTTTGAAGAAAGGTTTATTGTGACGCTGTAGTGCATCCCGGACGCCCAATTTATTTTGTGTCGGTAGGGTGATGAGAGAGGAGAGGAAAGGAATAATCAATTTATTAACTCGGCCGAGAAAGTCGCTCGCTGTGTACACAACTGCAATATTATGAATCACGAGCGAAGAGACTCGGCACTCCGGTGATTTACTCGGTGGAAAAAAAGATACATCTAATAACTCATTGCAGCAGTGTCCGTATAACCATATTATGACATTATCGTGAACGCGTATAACGCGTGTTTGTTATTTTTCCCTTTGATCTATGACGACTGTCGATAGAAATCGTCTGTCGGCGGCTCGTCATACTATTATTATTGTTATTATTATTATCATGTATACGCACGTGCTCTAGACCGCCGATGACAATATGCTTCCGATACGTCTGGGCCGAGGTTGATCTGAAATGGTCTGAAAAGCGTCGGTTGATGTTTAAGCATAATAATGTATAATATAGAACCCATTATATCGGGATACTGTGCATTTTTCTCAGTAACGATATGAAAAATGGACTCCATCACCACTGCGTTGTGTAATATAATATTCCGGTGAATACCTGTGTATTTTTTTTTTATACCTCTTTTGTCGATGTTATTAGCTACTATAATATGGAGCATTCAGAAATAAGCTTAAATTCAATCCCAGTTTATGTTAAATTTTTAATTTACGTCAGGGCGGCGCTCATATTTTTGAAATAAAAGTACTGGACGCATTTTTACACTCTGGTGCGTCCATATTATATTGATCCAACTTACCTGCGGGGAATGTTGCTGTTATTGAACAGCAGTTCTTTACAATTTTCTTAAAACTAACTGAAAATGATAAAAATGTACTTACTAATATTTTATAATTTGTGTTATCTTTGTGAGTTATAAATCTATAAATGGACATCTCTAAAAATGAAACATTATTTTAATACTAATTAAATCCAAATTAATAATAACGAAAAAAAGCTTGTATTTAAACTAACTATTTTAATTTATATTAAATCTTTTAAATTTTCAGCCTCAAAATATTTTATATAATACAATTACTCGATTTGATAATTTTTACGAGTCTAATGGTTCTATTTGACTATTCCCAGTAAAACATTTTTACCCAGATAAACATGAAACATTTTATTCCAAAACAAAATTACTTTATGTAATAGTTTTTTGTCGCTGTATAAAGTGGTTTATTACACTATATACATATTATGTTATAATATATGTACCTATCCATTCGACACTTAAGGCGTATACAAAAAATTAATTATTTTTCACAAAGCTTAACACCAAATTAAAAATGAGTATGGGTTTTCGGACTTTGGGAGACTGCTAAATAAATATATAATACAATTATTTTAGTTAAGTGTTTAATTAATTCTAGTGAAAAGAATGGTTTATAAAACATAGTTTAACGTCATCTCTATACGACCAATTTTTATTTAATATTTTAATCGTTGACAATATGTACCTACGTCCATCGTTTGTAGTATTGTAGATGACGTAATCGTATAAATGGTTTGTTTAATTATTTATGCTTTTATATTAGTCGTATTTTTGTAACGAATATAATGTTATATTTTTCAGCAATTGGGTTTCATTAAAATTGTAATATTCTATCTAAAGATCAATTGAATTATTATGGTTTATATTATACATGCGCTTTAACTTGCAATGCTTATATAGTATAACATATAATATTTATAATATTGTCTCATAAATAATAACTGAAAGTTTTCAGATTAAACATTTTCCAAATAAGTTTTGTAAAGGTTAAACATTTATTATAATAGTGCTAAACTGAAACGCGTCTACAAAAGCAACATTAAAAACAGTAACAGACTTTTCGTAAATTAAATTCAACAATTTCAAACGAGATAAGGCGTTTATATTACGCCGTGATAGTCTTAAATTATTATTTGAAACTTCAAACAATTTCCCTTCATCACGTAATCCGTATGCCCACGCAACAAATAATTATTACTATTACTACTGCAGTTGTGTTTACATAAAACCTATCTGCCGTTAAATTGACAAATATTACCTATTGACTATTGGCTATTTACAAAGTTTTAATAAGTTATTACCTACAAATTCGATTTTGTTCGAGTTGTTTTGAATAATTTAAACACTATACTAAAGCCGATATGACACTCTATATCAGTTTTTTTAATGTCATCGTTAACACTAAAACATCTCCTATGAGTACCAAATTTACGAATTTGAGGTTTTTATGCCAATGGATTAAAAAAAAAGTAAGCTATAATTTGATAATATCTCTTATGTGCTGTCGCTTATATCCATCGCAAAATTAATGCAAAATAAAATCGTCTTTGTGTAACATATACTACAATTCATTATACCTCAATGTTATACATAATAAGATTAAAAATGTATATGACACCGAGTAGGAATCATTCAAAAAACTTCCTAATAAAGCGTTTTAAGATGAGCACAAAAGTAAAAACTCTAGAAAATACTGTTTGTCTATGTGCATATATTATATAATATTTAAAATGTAGAAATCCTAACCTGACCTAATCTACCACATCTGTGCAATTTTTTCGTTCAG
Source organism: Pentalonia nigronervosa (assembly GCA_014851325.1). Taxonomy (NCBI): domain Eukaryota; kingdom Metazoa; phylum Arthropoda; class Insecta; order Hemiptera; family Aphididae; genus Pentalonia; species Pentalonia nigronervosa. The sequence goes on from JACXSJ010000050.1 coordinate 95,448, forward strand.
AATATTTTGTTTAATTATTTTTGTTGATCGCGTTTGTACTAAATTTATCTCGCATTGACGTTTACACAAATTAAAGTTTTAGAGGGATTTTCTGGTCATCTCTGTAATTGTATTGTACGGATCGTTTTTCCACGCTGTAGAAAAAAAAACCTTACTTAAATCCACCCGTCAACCGATCACTTCCGCATGTATAGTTGTCTCATTTCGCAACGATTTCATGGGATGCAGGACATATGCAGGACCAGAAATATTCCTATTAGGTGGACAATATTTTGATCGCAAACTCGCGTCTCAAAACATGACAGAACATGTACCGGTTGTACCGCGATGTAGTGTTCGGTGGATATGATTTGTAAAATGGTTGTGCGGGGCACATCTAAATAAATAGGACACGTGCAGAGTGTATGGGGCAGGAAGAATTGCTTTTAAAAATTACTGCAAATACGTTCTCGGAAAAAAAAGAGCGCTTAGAGCGTACGCGACAATGTCGCTTTGAGAAATAATAATATCGCGTTCCCGGTTCTGAAGTTCGTGTACAGGTCACCCGCTACATTTATATAGGTATTATATGTACTATCTTTGATTATTATATGTATACGAACGTGTATCACACCTCAATAATGCATGAATTTGGTGCCAGGTACAATATATGCGTATAATATTATGATCGAAAACTGCCATGGAAAATAATATACGAGTGTATATTATTAGAGTTTTACCTACGACGAGGTAATGACACATGCATCGCCTTAGCAAGTGATCAATAAAAATGCGCGCGTCAAAATTATCTGAATTCCAAAAATTAAGCAAAAATTGTGAATTCTACTTGAGTTTCAAGTTAAAACTTTCAACCTATTTTCCGAGACCAAAGTTAATTTTAAATTAAATTATGACACGTCCACCGACATCATCACCACCGATCACGACTACTTAATAACTTTAAACGTTTTGGGTGTGCAAATTGTTCAATCATCGTTACCGATGTAAATTTGTTTTTATTACCTATTCATTTGATTATTTGATTATACGAGACGTGTTTATCGTACTACTAGCAAATTGCAAATAAATTCATCACAACGATATTCTAACATAATGTTAGTATATATTATTATTATATACTATATACTTTCTGATACACCTTTGTCATCCCCAGTACATATTATATAGGGATGAGTTGGACAAAATAGGGAAGACAGGTAGTCTGCAAGAAAACCGGGATACAGACATTATTTAGTTACACTGTAACCTTTTATTAACGATTTTATCAAGGATAGTCATAAAAAGACTTATCAATACGTCATGTGATATTAAACCATTTATCTATTTACAAATATTGTTATCATTTTAATCAACTTGTTTATTTTGTATAGCATTGTAATATCTGCAGCCGAGGAAAACACATTTTATTAGTCTGAGTATGTTTTTAAAACGGTTCATTATTATATAAAACTGTATTACTTATTTTTAATTGTATGTATTGTGTATTTTCCATAAAATAATACATTTATGTTCTCACAAAAATGTATTATGTGGTAAGTCACTTTTGGTTAAGGTATCTATCCCCTCCCTTTTAACCTCTACTTATATGGAACCTAAAACTCCTACATTTATGACATTTTTACCTGATGGTACAATATTGAATATTGTATCATCTGTAATAGACAAACAAAGTCGAAAAAAATGTATAGATAAACATGCAGAGTCCATACATAATTGCCGAAGAAACAAAACAAAAACTAAAGACAAAGTCGACTTTTTTTAGTTTAAAAAAAACAAAACATATATCCATATGTCAGCGAAATTCATTCGGTTACTGAAGTTTGAGCAGTTTAAACTTTGATATTTTGGTTGTTTGAATTTAAAATTGTGTATGTAGTAGATTTAAAATGTGGAAAATGATAAGAAATATTAAAGACGATGAAGATTTATTTATATTAGGTGCTGGATACCTGGATATATTTATTTATATAAATAATAATAATAAAAGACGTTTTTGAGTAAGGCCAACTTTGCAAAAAAAGGAGTGTACAAGGAGTAGGATATACTTCTAATGAACCACCATGATGATAATATTGATTTAATGAAGAACTACGATCTATACGAGATATCTTACGAGAAATTAAATAACTAGATGTGAACACACTGCACAACAAACCAATTGGTATTAAACATAATAATGTCGACAAACTTAATCATTTAGAGAAAGTACCTTTTTATTTATGAATTAACTTATTGACTTATTGCAAAACTTACAATATCCTGAAACACTACTGTCTATTAGATATGCTTTTAAAACATTGTCCACATACATTCGGAAATATTCATAAAAATAACAATAAAACCAAAACCTTTTGATGTATACGGTCACTGTTCAGGACACAACTTAGTTCTTAAAAACTCCTAAAATTTTTTGAAAAAAAACACAATTATTTTAAAAATGTTTTGATTTTGTCAAAAAATGCAGAGTTTTTGTATTATTTTAATTTGTTCTTTCTATGTGGACTCGGTATATGGCGGTGCCCTGTGTTACTCAAAACCCTGTAGCTATAATGGGACAAAACACAATTAAAAATGGAGTAAGAGAGTAATTCTTGCAACAAAAACTATGTTTTAGTTTAATATGTTAATCTATAGACATAAGTTTTAAGGTTACCCATTTTACCAACCTAACCCTTATGCTTTATAATGAACTTGAATTTTTTAATTTAGAGTTTTACTGGAATATTTTATATACTTAGGTTAATTCAATTTGATTGAAGACAAATACTATAAGTACCTATACGATAAATTATATTCTGAATATCGAATCCCCCGGGCCTCGATACAGATGATGATGTATATAGTGCGTGTGTTTATATGCATCATCTTTCGTTAAATTTTTAATTGAATTAAAAAAAGGTTTTCGGTATTTAACCATATTTACATATACATTAATCATTAAATCACAAGTGCGTCTTAAACCCCGTAAATAATCTACGGATAATTCCCAAACACATGCGACTGCGGTATATGATACTTATGCATTTTAAAATGCATCAATTTCAAAAAATATTATTTTTCCCATTTTTTGGTACGTTTGTTTAAAAATAGGCATACGTCTCGGTTTACGCACTTTCTAGTATTCAGGTCACCGAGAAATTTACATATAGTCAACCTCGTGCATCTATTATTTTATGTCAAAACTTTTAATCCGAGTTTCGTATACTTGTGTTTACTACGGCTTATTCGCGTGTCCGATGATGGGACTATATGATAGACAACAGTGGTCGACTATTATGTCATCTGGTTCGTTACTAAACATATATAAACTACGAAGTGAATTCTCATTCGATATTTACTTCCATAACAACTTGTGTATTTTTTTTTTTTTATTGATATCGCTTCGACAACTAGGCTATTAGCGCTATTTACAAAGTTTTTTTTTTAATATTAGTTACATAATGCTATACACTGGTAGTAATAATAATATAACAAAATAAAACATCGGTTATTTTAAATATAAAAAATAAAAAAAGTTAAATAAGTTACAAATTTAATTTAAAAATAGTATACTTAAATTTCTTGATTAGATTAGAGAATTTCAAAAAATTAATGATTTTTTCTTCATTATCCCAATTTTGCCCAAGACATTCGTGGAAATGATAACTGATATTGTATTTCTTTGATGAGTCTCGATATTTAAAACATTCCCTCAATATGTACTTGATAGAAAGTTGAATACCGCATGTGGAACATTCAGGAGGATCACTTCTGGACATCAAATAACTATGTGTCAATCTTGTATGGATAATACGCATCCTGTTAATGATTTTTTCTTCCTTACTACTTGTTTTGAGATTTTTTTCCATCTTACGGGGGTATTTTTAATTTCATTGAGTTTAGTAGATTGAGAATTCTAACTGAAGAAGCATTTTTCAATTATATTTTTAATACGTTTTTTAATATCCTCGTATGTTACTTCATTTACGGTTGGCTTTTCTATAATCGTAATAGCTAATTTGGCTTTTTTGACAGCTACTTCGTTGCCCTCGATGCCTATATAACTAGGTACCTACATGAGTGTTATAATTTTTCATTTGTCGGGAGCTTCGTCTAATTTATTTTGAATTTTCTTTGCAATGTTATTTGGTTTTAAAAAATTTTGCACGCTGGTGATAGTGCTTAGAGAGTTACTAAGTATGATGAATTTTGTATGTTTTTCGTTCATTATAATTTGTATTGTAAATTTTGTATTGTAATTATAATTTGTATTGTAATGAAAATTGCCAACGCTTCGGCCGTAAAAATGGAACAAATACTGTGTAATCTATGTAATACTTGTTTGTTGTGAAATATTATTGAAAAACCGACACCTTTTTCGTTTTTGGAAGCATCCGTATATGCTTTGTGATAATCATCGTATTGCTCCATGATGCTGAGAAAATGACGTTTGTAGGTTTCCGGTGTGGTGTGTTGTTTTGTCCATTCTCTTAAGTTTGTATTAATTTCGTAACTTTTTGTCCACAGAGATCTAATTTTATGGTCACATCTAATTACGAGTATATGCGATAAATTAATATTATTATTTTCTGCTAATTTTTTTAATGGATTGTTAGCGTTAGTAGCTGGATTATTCTGTAATCTGTATAGTCTTGCTATATATCTGAGTGCCATTTCTAGTCTTTTTATTTTGAGAATTAGTTCTCCCGCTATATTATTTATACTTTGGATGGGGCTGCTTTTGAAACATGCTATCTACCAAATTAAGAGGGTACTTTGATGTTGTCTTAAATACCGTTGCACCATAGTTTATTTTAGAATTTATTATTAATTTGCTTATGTTAATTAGTGTTTCTGTTTCCCCTCCCCAAGAGGTGTGTGCTAATATTTTTATCATATTAAGTGCATTGGGCGTTGAGGTTTTGAGATACTTAAAGTGAGGGATCCAAGTTTGTTTATTGTCAAATATAACTCCTAAAATTTTATCTGATTTTACATCTGGAATTCCTTGATTTTCTAGTAATATTTTTAATTCCTTTATTTTTTTCCTTTTCGTGAACATTATGTAGCTGGATATTTTAGAAGCGAAATTAAAGCCCGTTTTACTTGCCTAGTTGGTTTGATTGTTAGCTGTATCTTGTAACTGATTCTGAACCTATTGCAGACTTTTATTTTTGCATAGAAAATTGAAGTCATCAGCAAATAAGTTGCATTTGATTGGGAATTAACAATTGTTAGTTATATCATTTATTGCAATTAGGAAAAGCGTAACCGAAAGAGCTGAGCCTTGGGGAACTCCATTTTTTTGTATAAATGTTGATGACATATGATTATTTACTTTCACTTGAAAGATACGACTTTTTCGAAAATCGGTTATTGTATTTAATAGATTTCCTTTATAAATTATCTTATTCATTTATACCTAGGTTTTTTCATTTATGGTGCTAATGAACGTTTCCTAATTTGTGTATTATTACTTATTATAAATGTTAATAGCACTTTGTCTAAAATCATCATTTTAGGTATAATATGTAAATACCTATTACAGTGAAACTTCCATATAACGAACTTGAATTTTATGAAATTTTCTGTTTAACGAAATATTTTTAAGAACTATGACCTTCATTGTTAATTACACGTAAATTTATCTCCAAATCTGATGTTTTTATATAATGAAATAATTATTCGATAAAAACCGATTTTTGTAAATGTTGTCGCTATCAAATTTTAAACATTGTTTTAAAATTGTACATGAACAATATATCCGATAAAGATAAGACACTGAAAGTAGGCAAACTGATTAATTTTACTGCAGTACTTCAGTTCCAATATTGATACAAACGGGTATGCTTACAAATTTTCTCTTGTTTTCTCTTTGTCCGTACAAAAAAAAAATGTCGAAACATAAATGTTTATCTATCGCCGATAATATTTAATGTTATTTTTTACATAACGTTAACCGTCATGAGATCTTGTAGGAGATCTCATTAGTTTACGCCCAAATCTCGTAGCGATTATGAGTGACATGATAAAAAACCCATGGCGATTAAAAAAAAGTTGAAAAAAATATGTAATTCTATTTAACGAAATTCCTCCATATTACGAATTTTTTTGTCGCTTATTCGACTTCGTTATATGAAAGTTTCACTGTATAATAGTACGAATTCGCGGATAGTTTTTGTTCTTTAGTTTTGGAATAAATATGATGTATAATTTAAATATACAGAGCAATTTAATTGCAAACGTGCTCATTTGCTTTCTTTTATTCAAAAAATGGTTTTATTAAAAATTTGATTTTCCGAATTTTTTAATATATTTAAAGGTTGTAATTTTAATTTTTTGAAATTTCTTATAATACTTAAAGAGTGAGTTATGGAAATACAAACGTCTGTTTTTCAAATGAGATTCCCACTTTACTACAGTAAATTATCTTGCTGATAATTTTAATGAACATTTTGAACTATCAGGCTCAAAATTCCAATAAGTAGTTTTTGAGTTAAATAACTTTGTGTGCCTACTAAGGATAATAGCTAAGTCCACGATAAGGGTATGGAAGATGTGGGGCTATGTCGATTTGAAAATTGTAGTATATATTAATCTATTTATATGAAGCATTTGTAAGAATGTACCAAGTATAATACTACCGTCAAAAGCCACTGAATAGTAGTCCAAAAACATAGTTTTTCGGGAAACAATAAAATAGTTTTCAACACTAAATTAGTCCGTAGAGTAAACATAATAATTAATTCTTAAGTCTGTAATAGATGAGACTAATCTAAGTTAAACATTATTCATAGAATACATATAAATTATATGCTTGCGGGATATGAAAAACGCATTGAGTAACACTTATCAATATTGAGACTCATACTCCAATTACTACATCAATTAGACAAAATATTTAATTCATTTTGTAAAACTAGACAATCATCCAGTGAGGAAATACGAATAAATATCTTTAAATCGTCTGCAAAGAACAGAATGTGGCATTTCTTAAGAACTAATGACAATCCGTGTGTAAATGAATTAAATAATATTGGCGATATAATGACCCCCTTACATATTACTCATTGTTTCTCAATTGGCGCTACGTAAATAAATCAATCAGTCTTGTCGGTTATTGCAAATTTAATCTCAGACTTCCACCAATTCATCATAAATTCGGATAAATTTCCTCTCTACAAGCAATCTTATGATTCTCTCCTTTATTCTCCTTCAGTTCAATCCAGTAATCAATACCTGGATCTTTCCTCTAACGATCTAAAAAAAATGCCCTATTCCATGATCAATGTAGCTTTTTTGAATTACCTCAACGTTAATTATTCAAACTTCATTGCCTTATACACCAACGGGTCAGTATCCCCTCTTTTTGCTGATTATGCATTTTATATCCCGGAATTTCATTATATTACTTATTATATTATATTTACTTATTAATTACATTATCTCCTTTGCGAATAACCTCCCCTCCTCGTTATCGTCTTTTACTGCTGAGTGCTATGCCATCATTGAAGCCCTAACTCTTATCTTACATTTTCCCTCAAATAATTATTTAATAGCCTCTGATTCTATGTCTTGTCTTCAAGCCTTAAATTCCAACTCTTTCAACATTCGTCTATCCCCTTTTGTTCTCCGTATCAAGTCCCTCACTTTCAATCTCCTTCAATTACTTCATACAATTCACTTCCTGTGGATCCCCATTTAAACTGGGATCCATGGTAACGAGTTTGTAGACAATCTAGCTAAATCCACCTCTAATCTTGTCTGCCCTCCTTCTTCTCTTTTACCCCACTCTGATTTCACCCCTTATATTAAACATTATATTTTAATCTATGGTCTACCCATTGGTACAACTTACCCGAAAACTTTGCCATAAGATATAGAGACATCACACCAGACATTCCTAAGCACATTTGGTTTACTAATCTAGATTTACATAGATCTCATATTGTCCAGTTTAATAGTCTACGCGTGGGTCACCTTTTACCTAGTCACGCTTTCAAACTCGAACTAAACGATTCCCCTCTTTGTACACTCCATTTTGATGAATGTATCTGTGACCTCCCACACATATTATTTACCTGCCCTGCCTTACAGGTTAAACGCCTAGCTCTAATTAACTCTCTTAGATCTCTCAATACCTCTTTTAATCTCCATTCCATTCTCAACACCAATTGCTCACTTACCATCAAAATTATTATTCATTTTATTTTGGATGCTGGCTTTACTATTTAAAATTTCTATGTTTCTTATCTGACATAATTATCTTATTTATTATTATATCATTATGCTCATTATTTTTTTTTCGAATTAATTACCAATTATTACTTATTGTATCACCGTGTCTGTATCTATCAATGTCTTAATTGTTGAACTATAATAGTTATACTAAAAGTTCTAATAAAAAAAAAAAAATAAAAAATGACCCCCTTGGGGAGTTCTTGATGGGAAAGAAACCATGTTTGAATATTGACTTATATGAATCAGAAGACCAAAAGCATTAAGTACATTTTTATTTGGAATTATTGCTAAGTGCTAGTTTTAAAATTATATATTTATTTAAATATTTAAATAAGTTGTAATCTCACGTGAATTTTAATATTAGAAAAAATCTAAACTCCTAAAATTCTAAAACATAACTTTATGAACATATAAAATGTATTTTTTTTAAATTAAGATAATATTATTCTTTATTAAGTTACTTGTAATATATAGTGTAAATATATCAGTTATATTTTTGGGTTAATGTTAAATTTAAACCTAACATTTTTTTGGACATACTGCTCTAAATAAATAATAATAATAATAATAATAATAATAATAATTAAAATAATTACTAAGAAAAAAAAAAAACAATAATTTTTCAGATCATTTACTGTTTTTTGTTCTATTATTTAGGCATACAGCTTATTTGCTTCTAATTTTGAATGAATTTATGTACCACCTTCTTTGTTATTTTAGTATTGATTTGTATGAATTTCTAATGAGAAAAACCTTAATTTTATTACGAAAATTGATAAAGAATTAAATACTTATCGATAGACATCAAAAACGTATAAAACGTAAAAAAAAGGTGGATTCTTGTTTGAAAAACTAAAGTTTATATTATCACAGAACACTCCTTAAGAAATACAAAAATAATTCAAGAAAATATGAAAATATGATGTTTGAATATATTTGAAAATTCCAAAAATCAGAATTTAAATAACATGAATATATCACACCACTCAATTTGAATTCCGGAAAATTTTAATCTAAGCTTCTTTTTGTGTATCAGTTGTATCACCTATAGTACTATGTTGTGTCGTATTTTTGCCATTGGATCATTCCACACTGAGCGGATTACATTAATGACGTAAATCGAACAATTCGCTGCAGAATAACAAACAAATAAATTGTAATCTTCGCTGTGCTTTGTGTAACTACACGTTTATTTCAAAGTGTAATACTATAATAATTATGGCGAAAATGAAGTGCCACCTGATGCGATGGAATATATTATTTATAGGCGTATATTGTTTGTAGTTTACAGTCGCGTGCATATTCACATTATTCGTGTAGGCATCTAGGTATATAGGAAACTGGATGAAAACCATAATTATAAAGTGTAAACTATAAAGACCATACACGGATGAGTAAAAAATATCATATTGTTCGTCATCAAAAACATTTTATAGTATACGACATTATACGTATATAATACGGATTACAATCGACCACTATCACGTATGTACTATGCCTTTGTGGTCCCGGAGCTGGTTAGCATATGTTCGGCGCAAAGGGTTTGTGGAAATACGCATTTATACGAATACGATTATAATGACGATATAGATACCTATTGGCGTTAAAATAAAACACATAATATTACCTACTTATAAAAATATATAGTATACTTTTAACGTTCATTATGACACTATAATATATGTTTTATACACGATGAATATATAATGTACGTCGTATAGTTTTAGTAGTAGCAACCGTGTAAGTCATTTCCGAAAATAAAAAGAACAACTAGAAGTATAAAATTTTGACTTACGCAATTGTGAAAAAAAATATAATGAATAATGATACGTATTATATTATGTAACTTTGAATGAAAAATGTAATATTTATTTGAGAGCTTCGTTGTACTTACGGTACGAAAAAAATATATATACTCTTGACTGTATCTGCTGGCTGCTATACACAATTTTACAACGCAATATTTTATTATTATGAGTGTGCAATTTATTGAAATGAGCTTAATTTTGGGGTATACAATGTGCAATAAAGTTTTGTAGTCTGTATTTTCTTTGGAATAGAAATTATCGAGTATTAACAAAAATTGAAATTTGTAAATATTCATTATTATTAACTTTCTTATTAAGTCATTGTCTCGATTTAATTGGATATACAATTATCTCACTGACTTTCCAAAATAATTGAACACAGTATTACAAAACAAAAATAAATTTCAACAAGACATTGAAAAATCCAACTTGTAAAACATATGCCTAATAATTATTCATATTTTAATTATTAATTGTTTGTGCCCGTATTCGTGTAAAGTTAGATAATTATTGTTGATTCGCTCACCCTGTACCTTGAAATTTTCTAATTCAAACTGCGTGAGCCAAATTAGGTACTTCTATTATGAGTTACAAATAAATGTTAACCACCTATATGATCTAACCTTGGTGGCTTAGTAGAATTAGCTTGTTTTCATGATGTTAATATTATTTAATTCAATATAGATTTGAAAAGCGTAACTGTGAGCAAAGTACAGTTTATCGTTGGAATTTATAGGATGTTTTCAAAATTTAAGTTACATTTTAAAAGAGAATTTGTTAATAGTATGTTGTTTTAAATCATAATGTATTTTTTCAATACAAAGCTTTCTTAAATAAATAAAATAGATAAAAACAATTGTTTGCACTTCTATTAGTACTTTATATCATTATATTCTCATTATTCTATATTTATCTTATACAGTCATAATGACTGAACTCAAAGTTCAACTTATTTTTTAACTGATTTCAAAATTTAAATTTTAAATTATTCATAATCAACATTATATACATATTTTGTATTTGATAAAAATGTATCAGTTATTTAAAAGAAGTAAATACGTTTGTGTATACAAATTGTCGTACTGATAAACTTTTATACGAATAAAATAATATCATACAATTGTTACAATGATAAACCACATCGAACCTTTAGGACAAGTTCGTTTCATACAATATTATTATGTATCTTTATTTGTAACATTATTCAAGTACATTCATCTTTTTCAGATTTTGATTAATAAAAATATAATAGGTTTATTTAATAATAATGCGTTTATGCCGATTGTAGTAAATGAATTTTTTAATAATAATATTCCCGATAAGGCTTATGTAGGAATAATTTTCTAGAGGTTTTTTTTATGAAAACGAATTAAATTTTTAGAATATTTTATAAAACGCATTGAATATAATATGATGATTCTTATGGTCGTTTATAGGAATTTTATTAGGAATTTAATCCAAATGAAAATCATAAAAATATAACTCTAATTATACTCAGTTTTCGTTAATACTATGTTATCCCTTCCTATTTTAATTTTTAAAATTTCTTAATATTTATTATCATCATACACAATTAATTGTTGATTATTATATATATATATATATATATATAATTGTTAAAAATTATTGATTGTTTCCATGTATGAGTTATCGAATGTAGGCATTTATAATATATATCGATTGCACAAGTTTTATCCGATTTATTATACGTAATTATTCATTTTAATGAAACATATTATACAAGCCTATGTATGTACCTATATATGTGCTGTCAATTTTTTTTTGACTTAATAATTTTCTTTGTGTATATTTTTAGTGTTATTAATTGATTGTCATTTATTATTTGAAGATGATTTATTATTATGTGTAAGAGCAGTTGGCATTTTGATCACGTATATGCGTAGAATATCTATACATTCGTTACACATGTATTATTGTACGTAATAAATATATTGTCGAATTTTAATTTTGCCAGAAAAATATATTTTTTAATATAATCAAAATCGAAATGATTTTTTTTTCAATAGTATTATACTTTGTTCGATTATTGAGATTCAATATTTTATCGAATATAATACGTTCACCTAATAGTATTTACTTCAAACACTTCTTAATAATATATGATAATTATTTGTAATCGTCATATAACAAATGTAGATTCGATTTGTGTTTAGTCGAGTGCCTATCCGGTCAATGTTAAAACTATTTTTAATTGTATAGTAAACTGTCCAATAAATGATAGGTTTCTTAATTCACGTCGTTTTTTCCCCATCTGATAGAGGTTAGACAGCTGGACATTTCATTAAGTTCATGGATTAGGGTCGAATACCAATCAAGATGCCAACTAAGATTAACAGTGTAGTATACAGTGTACGTTCGTCTATAATAGTTGATAAATCAATAAATAATCGTTTAAATTGATTCAATTTTATTACTAATTATTATAATCAAATATTAATTTTGTCTAAAGAATATCAAAAACTCATATGTGTTAATGTGTCACAAAATAATTTAATGTTTATAGATATAATCGTACTCAAAAGCAATATACTATAATAATTAGTCAAAAATACTATAATTAAAACTAATTAACATCGGCTTTTCTCGGCAAAATGAACAATGCCATGTCGACTAGCTTAAAATTTTAATATTATCTCGAAAACAATTTATGGTAGCAGTATGAAAATACACCGCTTTCTAAAAAATTATAAATGCGCATTATTCATTCATCACCGCTACCTCTGATTTTAATTTCTTACCTAGTTGTCGTACTAATAAAAATAAAAGTGTACTTATAGGTTTTGGGTTAAAAAACAACATTTTAATTTATTATTATTCTATTATTACCTATTAAATAATTTATAATAACCGAAATTGTATTGCATTCGCATTGTGTACAATTCCAGGTTAAGTTCTGTGGCGATGATCACACATGAAATAATTATAGCTATAATTTAGAAATAGATATTTTTTTATGAAACATTGTGAACAATTTACTTTTATGGATCTTTTTGTTTCAATATCGAGGGTTATACTAGCATTATAAATTTATAATAATATAATGTGTCAAGCTTACGTTTATTTTTTTTTTAATTTATTTTATTTACAATTATTTCTATTTCTTTATTATCTACTATATATAAGTTTTTAATTTTCTATTATTGATTCAAAATTTTACAGACTGCAGGTGTATGGCCATTTTACCACATTGTATAAGTTATAAATACGTGGCCGTGGAAAAACATTTTCTGAAAATTCATCAATATATTATGTATGACTTTGAATAATAAACTCATTATAGTGCTCTTCAGATTTTGTATTATTTGAAAGTCAGGGCAATAATACGAGTAATATTATAACTTACTAGTCGTTTGGATTCATACTACATATTTTCAATTCTCATACTGAATCATATCTTTCGATATCGAATGTAATATTACATTTTAAAACATTTATCTCTTTATGTATCTACCTACATATTTTAAAATATAAAAGTAAAATTTAAATTTTTTTTAATTATAATCAAATGTAAATTTAAATTGACATTAAACCCATTTAATACCCTTTTTCTGGTTTTATCATATGCTTGCATAATATTATTCCAGACCTTTTCTGTTTTGCTTTTATTATAGCTATTAATTATTGAATATAATTTAAACATGTTAATATTATAAGTACGATTTTGTAACTTCCTGTAAAAACATTAATAGGAAATAGTTATAGAAAATAAAATCGAACATCAGAATGGTTCATGATCATTAAACATAGAATAAAACATTGAGTACTACTGCTTGTCAGTAGATATTATATTGATATTATGTTCAATGTCAATTAAACTCATAAAATAATAGTAATTAATTTAAAATTAATAATAGTTTTCTTAGAAATTTGCAACGTCGATGACGGAATTTAAATTTCCAATGCAATTCAATACGTAAAATAGGTATATAATATTAATATAATAACGTTGTTGCATTAAAACCGTTGTCGGTTGATCTTAAGAATTAGTACATAGTTGTTTATTATTTATAGCATAAAACCCCATACTGTACCTACAACCTACTTAAATTACAGTACTGTTAAACTTTTTAATTTGTCGGTATATTTCTATTTTTTGTTGTCGTTCTTGTAGTATATTAGTTTAATAACAGAAGTACACTCAGATATTTGTTATTGCATAATGATGTACTTAACAAAAAATTGTAAAAAGATTTTAATTTTAAAATATATATTGCGCATTCATAATAATAATAAAAATTGAGTTGAGATTTATTTAAAATACTCGCACAGTATTTTTTTTATGTAGGTACACGTATAATTAAATACCATAAATACATTTATAAACTCGATTCAATTGGAAAGTGGTTTGTGCGCGAATGTGGAGGAAAATCCAATTTTACATTTCAAATCGATTTCACCTTATGTGTGGAGTGTATGCATTGACATTTTTCAGTCAAGGAAAATAATTTCTGGCTGAAAAACGATAGGTACCTATTGTAGTCTGTTAGAATTTTTGAAAATCTTTTAAGGAAGAAAAAATATACATAAACATTATACCTATCTACTGTAGTATTATATTACACCCTTGTCGGTTCTTTCGTTTCCTTTTCCATTAATCAAAATTAACATGTACAATATATTTAAAATGAGTATTCTTTTACAATAACGTTGTAATCAAAATTAAGAAAAAGGAGGCCAACGATAATTAAAAAATAATTAAAACTTTGATGCTTATGAATTACATATGATTGATTATTACTGAAATTTATTTAAAATTATAATTTATTAACTTTCAAAAATGTTATGATAATAATTAAATATTTATTCTTATACAACTAATAAAAATACAAAAACAGTAAAAACAATTTAATCATATAGCCCTCACTTATAAATTATTGTATTAATATATTAAATAGGTACATTGAAATTTAAAATTAAAACTTTTTTAATAACAATATAGTCCAGGTCGATTGCAACATTTGAGTTGATCGCGACTCCCTTCGTATAAATATCTCATTGAATAATTAAAAAAACATATTATCTTATCAAATAATAATAAGTTAAAGTAATAATTTGTAATAAAAGATGTTAAAATACATCTTGCTTAAAATCTTTAAATTAAACGTTTTTATTACTTAATTAATATTCTAAATATTCTAAAGAAAAGAAGTGTAACTCTCATATAATATATAAAATATATTTTTGTTTATTAACAACTTTTTTTTTGGTCGATCGCGACAACCTAGAAAAACTCAGAGGTCGATCACAAGTCTATTAAAGTTGGTCAACCCTGCAATATACTATAAGTACATTATAAGTGTCTGTCAAGTTTAATAGTTTGTATGGATTTTTTTTGTATGGGTTTGTTATGTATGTGTGTGTACTCGTGAGGTTTATCTTTACCATAGTGGAGAACAAAGGTGTGGTATTCTCAAATGCATTTGTACTCGTATACAACGTTTACTCCGCAGATAACAATTCGTTTACTTTGCTACAGCGTAGTTTGACATCGTATTATACAAGGTATTTCATCAAGCAACCCTATTGTTCTTTATTATTAATGAATTTATTCAAACTCTAATTTTTGGAATTTTCAAATAAATTGAAAGACCATATTTTCAAATTCTTGAATTATTTCGTATTACCTCAGGATTGTCAATTTTTACAAATTTTAATATTGATAGATTAATATTAATCACTAACATTTTCAAATTCCCGTAGTCCTCATATTTTCCAAACCTATTATCATAGACCTATTAATCTTAGTACACAAAGTTAATATCTCAACAAATACTAGTTAGAATTTTGATTCTGATACGTCCACATTTTCAGAAAAATTATCCGCTAAATAATTTACAGTAGAAATGGGGAAGGCGGATTATCGTTTGATGAATAGAAGTTTGGATATTCCACAGGATATTCTTCAAGTAGTATGAATAATCTCAAGAATTTTAAAATTCTATCTATCTAATTAAAGTCTATTTAAAAATTTCACATATCAGATTTAGAATAACTGCATTGTTGAAGAAAAGAAAGGGGTTTAGTATGCTTGGTGAATTACCCTGTATATATAATATGAAGTGACCATATGACATTCAATTAGAAACAACTGAATATTTATATTTATGCCGATCTAAACCAAATACAGCTACTTCTAATAGCACGTTTCAGAAAAAAAAGTACAAACACTGCTATGGGAGAGGGATTAGTTTGGCGATTTCGCGATGCATCTCGTCGACAAACGTCATGATTAGTCGTGTGTTTACTTACTGCGTCCAATTTACTGTACACGTTTTAATTATATATATATGCGTAGGTACTTTAAAAGAACAAAGAAAACACACTTTGTTCGACATACCTTATTCGTCTGTTTATGATATTTTCCGTAGTCTGATAGTTGATTAAGTACTTTAATTTTATCAGAAAAAATTACAAACGGTTTCATTTTTTACCACCATAAGATATTGCCTTAGCTCGAAACCACATTGATTCTCGTTAAGAGTTCATAAAAATGACTGTAATTGCGTCTTACAGCTAGTGACGCTTGTACTTAAAATCCACTAGTCCTCGGAAAGAGGTTTTTTAATATTTTTGTTGTATACATAACAGTTCGTCTTTGTGTGGCTCTCGATTGGTAAAAGTCAATATTGACAACATACACGAACGATAAATATATATTTTTATGAAATCGTATTTTCTCACTTTACGTAGTGAGAAGTGAGTCATTATTGTTTATAGTAATACGAGATACTGAATTATTTAGGATTCCCTGTGTATTGTGAGCTAATCGGTTATTAATTTGTCTTTGATGGTTAAAATAAAACTGAGTTAAAACCATCAGGTTGCCATTACAAATTTAACATTTGCAATTTATAAAATATGAACTAGTTACATTATTATGTGTTTTAAAATTGCTAAATAACATTACTTTCATTTTAATATTATAGTATGCTCAATATTAACAAGAAAAACGAAAGATATTGTCGCAATTGCTGATAAGATTAGATATAAGTATAAAGTGTACAATAATATAATATGTTATCATTAGGAACACATCATAGCATACGTTGTACACAAGGATAATAACATTAAAATTGAATACGTCTTTTTGCTTTCAAATAACATACAAAATGTATTTTTAAAATGGTTCAAAAAATAGCTTTCCTTCAGAAATCGTATTCATAACATTTTACGCTCGAAATATTATTATAACCACGTCATACAAATATACAAATGTTGATTATATAGTACCCATCTACTATACAGAGTGATTCATTAAGCGTGCACTCTTTTAGATTTTTATACCATTTATAAAGAGTGTCCTATGACGATATCAATTTCTTTTATTTCAAATGAGAATCACCATTTTTTCATGTAGGTATATTGTACATGATTTGTTGAAAATGCTGATGTACTTAAATCGAAATTCAAACGAGTAGTTTTTGAGTTATTTTAATTTTGGTAACAATTAAGAATAACATATGTCCATGATAATAGGTTTAGAAGATAGGTACAAGTCATATGATTACTTAAAAATTGTAGTACCTTTATATCTTATAATAAAACTATTTTTAAAAACTGTTAGGTATATAAATTTTAATAACTTAAAAATTACTAGTTTGGATTTTGATTTAGATATATCAACATTTGCAAAAAAAGCAATGTGTTTATCATTTTACAGTGAAAATACCTTTCTATGTGTTTTCATTAGAAAAAAAGAATTTCGTATCGCTACGGGACACTCCTAAAACGATAAAAAAAATTTAAATAATTAAAAATGTGGTCCTCGAATATATTTAAACATTTTAAAAATGGGTTTTGAATGGATTTTTATTATTAAAAGAGGAAACAAGATTGGGCGTGTTTGGTGAATCATCCCGTATAATATATAGTTGACGAAATAAACGAAGAAACGTGATGTTTGAAGTCGCGCTCGCGCATACCCTAAACAAATACTCCCTGTAGTTCCATTGAAAATATATAACATATTACTATTCAACAGTATTACTTTTTTGACCGTTTAGTGCTATATAACAAGTTTTTATTATTACTTTTTTTTTATTCCTACAGAGTTACATCGGTACCCGAGAAAACATGATGTGCCGTTACACTCTAATGCTGTCCGCTGGATTTTTAGTGATCCTGTTGGCAAACCGCGGTGAAAAATGCTTCGTCGAGGGTGTACCGATATCAGAAACTTACGGTAAGTCATTTTGCTTTTTTCTTTTCTTTAAAATTTTCTAGAGATGGGTTTGTTGTCATTTTTTGACGTCTGTTGTTGGAATAATGCAATGACAAACTTAAATTATCCTCCCCATCGACCGCCGTAAGAGTTTGTAATGAGTTTTATAAATTACATTATATATAGTTATAATAACGGAATGGTCTTTCTGCAGCGGGCTGTGGTGCAAAATGATCGCTGCCTGTTAATACGTACAGCTATAGGTACTTACATAACGATGGCCTAATTAAAATGTCTACATCTACCGGCTTCATGAAATTATTAATCAACGACACTTGGAACTAAAACTATAATATATGATTAATTAAAAAAATTAATTCCCCTAAACAAATTATTAAAAACTATTTTTAATACGAATCCCTTGCCGTTTCGATATTGTATTGCAAGTGGTTTCGTGCAGCAATTATCACATTTAATTGCTTACAAACGTGCCATATACTTTATATCAGAATAGTTAATACTATACAATATATATGTGTGTTTGTATGTGTTATATTTATATTCATATAAACAACGTTATTACTTGTTCATTTTTGTGTGGGGTTCTGAATAAATTATAATTAAAGCAGTATGATTAGGCTTTTTACAAGGTCAATAATTATATGTATCAAATTTAAAATCGACTAATATAATTATATTCTTACTGAATGTAATTGGTTTGTGGCATTTTTAATTTTACTATTGCTAATAAATCGTATCGATCAATTAATATGTTGTTTTGTTATTTTAATAATCTATTTGGTTATTCTTCAAACGAATTTATTTCAATAATTATTAAAATAAAAAGTACCTATATACTACATGAAATATTATTTGTTGTCTTTTATTTTAAAACTATGAAGTATTTCAGAAAAAAACCTCAAACTTATTTTAGCAATCTAAAAGAAAAAAATAAAATAGAATGAGGGTCTGTTCAAATGTGGGCTTTGGGTGGTATCATTATAACAAATTTTACTTTTATCATAATAGTGTTCACTTTTTTTACATCTAAGCCTCAAATTAAGTATTTTGTACCTACCAGATTTAAGTGAAGCCCATTTTATCGTTAATTTATTTTCCTTTTTGTTATTATTTTACATTTTGACACCATACAATAAAACGTAATACTTATTTCATTTAAGTAATCAGCTATTTCAGCGAGTGTTCTATATTTTTCTTTATAATATATCTTGTGTAAATTTGATCAAAAAGGTTTTTAAATTATTATTATACACGATTTTAATCTAACTTTGACTTATGAGATAAGTCAAGTATTCAATTTATTTTTAAAGGTAGTATAAAATATAATATAAGCAATATAGATTGTGTTTGAAAATGAATAAATGAAAAGTGTAGGTTTATTAAAACGTTAAACTCCTTACCAAAATACTTTCTCCTTACTAAAAAAAAAACTTAGTTGGTACTAATGCACTATGCATTCATAAGAAAATATGTATTGTAAAAACAAAATAATATTATATAGATGACAAAATACATAAAAAGCTTATCAGCTGAAACTATATAAATACTAGTTATCGCTCTAGTTACTGCTATCTTTTAATTTTCGATTTAAACTTCCTTTTTTAATTTTATTTTTATAATAATTTGAATAATATACAAAAAAAGCTCTTGTAACAATTTCGTGAGATTTATATACAGTTTTGAGTTTTGACTCCATTGTAGATTTCATATTTGAAGTATTTGAGACTTTTGTAATTTCAAGAACTCTATTCTTTAAGGAATGAAATATTTGAAACTTTAATAGTATTGTATTATATTTTTATTTTAATATGTAAATACTATCATAATAATAACGTTTTATTATATTTATGCAATGTCAAAACTAAATTCTTTCACATGAATCTTGATAGGTATCCACCTAAATTGTTTAACTGAATATAACACAGATTTTTTCTACCATTTGCTGTAGGTTATCTTCAAAAACTGGCCATGCTCGTTATTAAGTTTAACAGTATTTATGACGCACCGCATATATAAAAAAAATATTATCGCAGGAATCTCTGAGTTCTTAACGTTTATCAGGATTTAGCGATTGATATTTTCAATTTTAGACATGTGTTCAACTAAACTGGGATTAATAAAAATGCAAACCTATAAAAGTAACTATAATTACGTATTTAGATTCTAATATGTTTATATGACCATAACCGTAATATTAATATTGAGGCAAACTCGTTCCGTGTTCAGAAAAACCTAAAGGAGTAGCTAAGAAAATGAAAACGTTTTTGATAAAGTAATTAATAGGAAAATTCAAGATCGGATTATAACTTTTTCGTTTTAAATACAATATTATGTTATAAATTATAAACATTTGGAATACAGTTTTTTTTCATTTACGTCAAATCAAATCAAATATAATCGATATATTGCAGTATATAGTTTATATAAAAGCTTCAGTATAATATTTTAAAGTTTACTTACTTAATATAAGAATATAAGATTATGACTATATTATGAATATGTAAACAAAAATATTTAAAATGTATAGGCTAGGACTTAGATTGTACATAATAT
The DNA here is from genome assembly GCA_014851325.1 of Pentalonia nigronervosa. Lineage (NCBI taxonomy): Eukaryota > Metazoa > Arthropoda > Insecta > Hemiptera > Aphididae > Pentalonia > Pentalonia nigronervosa. The sequence goes on from JACXSJ010000050.1 coordinate 116,232, forward strand.
TTCTACATAAATGTATATGTAACGCTGACATTATATATTTTAAAGTAAATTTACTTTTATAGTGACTATTGACTATTGATAATATAGTGTTTACCTAAATAGATTGTTATATTATATTATCAAAAAGAATTTTTAACTGCGTCATTTTATTAATTAATATGATAGGTATATGATTGGCGTTTAATTTTGTTCTTTCATAGTAAGATGCCCGATTCGTTGATAACTATAATTATTATAAATTATTGGTAATTATGAAATTTAATTCATTTCAACAAAGTTGGTAGTATATATTTTCATTATCAATTAGATATAAAAGTTTCTAAATACGATCCATAGCTGCGATTTATATAATGTAATTTAAGATGTCTTTAAAATGTCGTGTTACTCATAAAAATAAAGAATGTTTAGGTATTTATTGAATATAGTTTGTAATGAATATTATGATTAATGAGTGAGTTTGAAATTATATACCCAAAGCTACTTGGTAATATTTCAAATTTATTATCATCAAGTTTTAACATGCAACTTTTGAATCACTCCTACATAAAAAAATTACAGTGGTTTTTTAAATACTGTGTCATTTAAAAATGAAAATCGAGGTCAACTTTATGATAAAACGCAAACAGAACAAAAATGTAATTCACTTAATGATATTTTGAAGATCGTTTTTGTGATATAATGGGCTTAAGTTTGGAATTATATATATAATATTATTGAATCGTAAGACTAAATGAGGTAAAATATAATTTCCATTTCACGTTACTATTTCACTGTTAACATTTGATATTTGACAAGAGCTTTAATGCCAACTTGTATTTATATATAGTATACTATATAGATATCCGATGAATGAGATAATTTCACTGTAAGTTAAATCTGTACTCACTATAAAGATAAATTCACTGTATTAATTTTAATCATACAATTAATGATATATTTTATCATCCACTATTCAGAACTATTCCTTTGATGCAAATCTATTAAAAGTGAAGCTAACAATTACAAAAATAGTAAAACATACAATTTTTAGGCGTCTCCATTGAAGAAAAATAGTCTAAATAAAATATTTAATTCAATACTTTTTTGAATTTTATTTTTTATTGTTATTACATAAAAGTCGACAAAACATCTCATGACACAATAAAGTCATATTAGTCATATACATATTAAATACAATACACAAAGTATGCAATAGGGTTTGCAATTGATGGAAGTAATACTATCGAGGTGTTCGCCTCAGTTGTGATACCACATGATGAAAAAAAAAATAAGGGTGTAACAGTTTTACGCATTTTGCACACATATTATATTATCACAAGAATAATGTTACTATGGTTACTCAAAACTCTTGAGAAAAATACGTAAAGACGTTTTCTTAAAAATAGGATTTTTTTCGGTTTATTATTATTTTACGATCGTTGTATGAAATTTTACCCAAAACATATAACACAATTTGTGTTGGAGTTTTTTCACCTCTAAATTATACTCTAAAAGATGCTACAAATTGACAAAAAAAGATTTTTTTTCTTGTTTTATCAATTATTTGAAACCTAACAACACACAAAGACCGTTCAGTGTAAATATCATGTACTATAATATAATATCATATAGATACTACATATTCAGTACATAAGATCTATTTATCGTATTATAAACATTCCGTGAGTCGGACTATTGTTATACTGTCAAATGGTTGTATCATCTAATGATCATTAAACATACGGCTTAAAAAATGTACCATCAAATAAAATAATATAGTTTATAGTTTACTGATCAGTAATCATATACCTATTTACTATTAATATAATGGATTTATTTTCAAATCGTTTTTTGAACCTTTTCCAACCATTTTAATTTAATGTGGTAGGTACCTACTATTGATTGCTGTATAAATTACTTAAATTACGTTTAACTGAGTCCTAGTACCCTCACTATTAATAGATAATAGTTATAAATTATATTAAAAATTAATTTGATCAAATAAACCTGAAAATTGAAATACCGTTTGAACGATCCAAACATTAAAAAATACTAATTAAAATAAAACGTATTTCTTATAATTCGTTATAACGAAATAAACAATAATAACAAAAAAACTTTTAAGCTACCCGTTTTGAATGGGAAATCAATATATTATACAAATGGGAGTAATAATATTGATATCGAATAATAATTCTACAATCTCTCAGCTTAACTGATTTAATATTCCATTTAGTCAGTTGAATAAAATACAATAATTAGTATAGAAATTATAATCTGTTGTCGTGTAAGACGTATAAACTAGTCGTAACATAAATGTTATAAGTGATACGCATGAATTAATTTATATTTATAAATATATATATATATATAAAATAAAAATAAAGCCTTTTTTTATTTTTGAAATAACTTATTAAAACATTTATGCCATAAGTAAAAATATATATTATTATCAAGCTCATTTGATTCACTTCAATTAAAGTATTTGTCGTAATTCAATCTCAATTTTTAGATCGCTCATACTGGGCTTGTGACTCGCCCGCATATGTGGCTCAAAAAAACTCATCATAACACGTTCTTTGTGAATATTGCAATGTCGAGACCACCTTAATATAATGAAAATATATAGGTGTGTGGCCCGAGTAAAGAAAAGGACTAGTATTATGACTTTTATATACCGCATATTATTATATAGGTATAGGAAAATATCAAATAAAACACTAGTCTTACGATTTAAAACATAAATTATTATTCTCGGACGAATATTTTTATTTATAACCACGTACATCTCTGACAGAAAAACTGTCGTCATTGCAAAAATAACATGGCAATATTTATTTATTTTTTTTTTAAACCAGCGATATCCACTGTACTCTATATTTCGCATACATTGAAGACTGATGTACCTATAAGCCAACAATAATGTTGAGGTCAAGTCCTTTGGGGTACACATTATAAGTCTCTCCTCTTCCGTTCCATCACATAATATTATATATTGATTATTTTTGTCGATCACGGAGTATAATATAGTATTAAATTCATTTGTTAGTTTTTCGTATTTTAATTTTTATGTCAAGGGTTGTTCTGTTTATCTCTGAACAATTTCAAATAACCACTTAATATAATATACATATCGAGTATGTAATATGACGATTAAAACCTAAGTAGCTTTTTTATTTTTAATTCTCTATACATTCCAAACGTATGGTAATGAGAGAACGCAATTGCGAATAGTTCGAATACGGGTTTTTATAAATCGAATTATTTATACGTTTTATTTTTTACAAGATATAATCATATAAAATATAGGAAAGCCTAATAATAACGTTTTATGGAAAGTGTCAAAACCAAACATGGTATTTAAATTACTATTTTTCTCTTTATTTATCACATGTATGACGTTTTGCTAAATCTTTTTAAAGTTTGATTAAATATTATTTTTGCATAACTCACTTTTTGTTTTTCTTTGAAATAATGAATTTTCAATGATATTTATCTTACCGTTTATTGCATCGCTGAACCCAGAGGTACTCGAAGTATGTACGTTGAGAAATGTTTGAGCAAAATACCCCGTAATGCAAATTTTCTATGCGGCGTATATAAATTATTACCTACATAATATAAAATACACATTAATATGAAAAATTGAGTGTTATCAATATTATCGCTTAATATAAATTACATAATATTTTATATATTATGTAATTTATATAAATATATTTATTTTATATAAATAAGTCCCGATTTTAATATATTTTATATGATTTCGTTGTTAAGTGAGACGATAATATTATACGAAACACCCATAACAAGAGTCAAAGACTTTTATATAATAATATTATATGATAATTACTTATCAGGCGGTGAAATCTTTGTTGGGGTCTTGTCAAAAGAACATATTACTATTTTCACGTAGACAGTTCATATCGAATACTATGTTTCTATAGTAATTATAGTTGCGCTGGATATTTTCTCTCTAGTCTTTACAAATTTTGAGTAGGTTTAATAATATTTATAAAAATTAATAATACTAAGATTTGCTTCTTGCTTTTATTATTTTACGACAAAATAATATTATATTGGCAAATGTTTTCTTTCGAAATGAATTATTGTAGGTAGTCTCATTCGTAGACGATAGCACATCAAAACTATGCGAAAATCTTATACAAGTTTTCGACACATGTATATATAATAACTTTGAGTATAGTATTATGTAGTTTAATAATTGTGTTTGTAATGTTCAATTACAACGTTTTAGTGGTTCTTAGTCCATAAACTATTATACTTGTATGTTGTTTGTGTATGTATAGATATAGTTAAGCTACCTATCATAACAATTTCAACATTTATCCTTTGAATTTAAAAACGCCCATAGTACTATAATATTCAATTTACAAAGCAAGCATATACATTTTTATGCTATTTTTATTTTTACATACCTATTATATTATTTAATGATCGCTGTACAAGTCAAAGCCCTCATTCACATATTATTATATGATTATTTAAACAATATAACACGAACGTCGCGACCGTTAGACTTTTGTGAGAAAGATAGATTATCATTTATAATCAACATAACATTTGGGTACCTACTATTTACAATAAAATAGATTAAAAATACTTTATTAAAATACAATTAGTTGCTTTATGCTACGTAGGTATATAAGTCCTGTAACTGGGAACGACTGATCACTCATGACCATGTGGCTGTGATAAAGTGCACAACGAATATTAGTCTTACATCGGAGTCAGTCTAGAACTGTGACATTCTTTTGAAAAACAATATAGGTGCTTTATTTGTATTTATAAGAGTCCTGGCAGTGGTGTACGGTGACGTGATGTTGATAATAATAATATATGGTCTGTAATTATTCTGATATTAAAATATTATAAGTTCCTGGTTGATAATAATATGCACCGGTCGGCTAAAACAATAATAATAATAATAATAATAATAATATGTTTAACTTTTGGTACTGCTTAATATTGGAATTAAGACATATCTAGCTTGCAATCTTACAGTATAATACCTATACAAATTTTAATATATAGTTATAATATATTGAAATAATGTAATAACTGTTAGGTAATTATTCGTGTTTACTAAACACACATCATAAGACCGTAATAAGAGTATAAAAATACTATACAAATATTATGATATTTTTTAATAAGTATATAAATATAATACATTGTGATCTCGATAAATTTTATTTTGATTTAAAAGTCTTTGGAAAATCTTTAACACTATATATTTAGAAAAAAAAATATTAATGTTTTCACTTTAATATTGAAAAATTCATTATAGAATATTTATTGTTAAATTAGATTTCATTAGGTACATTTTAACCTAATATTTGATTTAACCTGGTTATATTATACAGTGTGATCCATTTAACGTAAGACACTCAATAATTTAAAAAGTATTTACGTTTTTTATAATATTTTTATTACATGATATCAAATTGTTACAAAACAACATTTTTTTTAAAAAAAATATTTTTTAAGTTTTTGACTTTTTTAAATGATAACATACAGTTTTAATTTTATAATCCAAAGCAGAATATTTTAATATATAAAAATCGAATTTTGAACGAGTTGTTTTTGAGTTATAAGTATTAGAAGTTTTGTTGTGAGCGGAGTAGTGGATCAACATTTTGCAGGGTACTCGCTACCACCCCACACTATTTATTTAAACTTCAAATACTTATAACTCATAAACTACTCATCCAAAATTTGATTTTTATGTATCAAAATACTAGAAAAATATTCTGTTTTAGATTATAAAATCAAAACTATATGTTTTCATTTAAAAAAGTAAAAAACTTAAAAAATATTTTTTTTAAAAAAAATTTCGTTTTGTAACGACTTGATACGGTGTAATAAAAATATTACCAACAACGTAAATACTTTTTGAAATATTAAATGTCTTACGTTAAATGGATCACCCTGTATTTATGTGTTTACTTGTTACATTATACTGGGATTCTAACAATAATACTATAACATATTATTAACATATATTTTGAAATATTTTTTAACTCAAACTCTGTATAATAAAAATACCTGTTTTTTAATGTTTGTATGTACAGTATAAAAATGTACTTGTTTTATTATGAAATTAATTATTTTGTCTCTTGGCTTGATTTATTACACATACATGCAATTAATTAATTAACTTATTTTATTTACTCATATGGTTACATAGCAATATGACAAGAATCATAAACGATTAATTAAAAATGTAAATAATAAATTCTTACACCTTGTAAATAATTATGATAAATATTGATAATATTGTAATAAATTTTATCAATCCAGCTAATTCATCATATTATTTTTATCTCAGGAACACTGTAACTAGTTTTAACTAAGACTAAGTATTAATGTAGATTTATAGTTTTTATTTATTATTTTTAACTTATGAATACAGTTATAAAACTATATTATTCACATACAAAGTTTATAACAGAAGCATATTTTTTGAGTCTCCTCGGTTAATATGTTTTTAATATTCGTATATTTGATTTTTATTAAATAATACAATGATATTTTATTTGATAATTTTGTACATTATAGTACCTTAATTATTTCCAACTAGGTAATAATTGTATAGTAGGTATTGGGTTACATTAATAAATGATTCCATAATATTATGTGATATCATACACATTCGCATTGCATTATTGCATTTGTTGTATCGTATAAAGAAGAATAAATTATGATGTATTTTTTAATTAACAATACAATTAATAAAATATAATATAAACATTGTATTGAATTTTAAATTATACTTAAGTACTAAAATTAAAACAATTATATTCTATTAGATTTCATAATCATATTTTATTTCTCCAGTTGTCTCAAGATCATTATTAAATAATTTCATTTAAAATATTTCTATTATTTATTAAATTGATACTTTTGACACCAACAATGTCTAGAATCCTTAAAATGTGTACTTAAAATATTAATTAAGATTAAGTAATAATAATCAATTAGTTCGTGTACAACTTTTTGAATAAAATGAATGAACTAATTTTTTTCTCAAGTTTTATACTTAGTAACTCATTTGATACACAATCTGTAATTCATATTCTTATAATACAATTTTAAATAATTTAGAATTCGTTTTTCCATGTGTTTAACAAAGATTTTGTTAGAATATTTTATTCAAAAGTTTTAAATTTTTAGACAGCATGTAAGAGCTGCGTGAAATTAGCCCTTTTTCAGTTTTACCATAGGCACCTATAACTTCTTTGTTAGTGACTTATTGTAAATTCCAGTGTTGGAACAGCAAATTATTGCTAGTTACTTGCTCTATTCATGACTTGATTTAAAAAAGTGTAAGGACCAACTTCACGTACAAAAAACAACTTCTTTTAATCATTACTTTAAAGTAGGAAATAGCTTACATTTTACTAGGTAAAAATATAGCAGAAAATAGCTTTTGTATGTTGATCAATCGATAAAGATCCGTATGAATCAATGTCAGATTCATATAAGTATTCTTCATAACTTTTGTTAGGTTTATTTTCTTATATATTTGTCTTGACATGAATAGTGAATAATATTATAAACTTCACTCGTATAATAATAGTTTTTATCATTAGGACATTTAACATTCCTCTGGTTAATCATTAGCTATGATAGGCTTTATGTAATTCATAAATAATTATTTTTCCTGATAAACATTTAAAACATTTAATGAAATTAACATTAAATAACATATTATTGCATTATGGCATGCATTACTATATTACATTTTTTTAGCGTTATCTATCACTTGCAGAAATTAGGGGGCTCGGAGAAGCTTAGCTATTTCAAAAGTATTTTAATCCCCCCTTAATATGTATACAATAATATTGTAGGTAATATTCTGTTTTATAAAAAAAAAAATAAAACAATTTTGCCCTTAAAGTTTACCTAAAAGTACTAATAATTACTATATAGAATGTTTTCTCAAAAAAAGTGGTAAATATTTTAACTAAAAACAAATTCATATATTACACAATATTCAATACACCGGGTTCTCATATAACAATTTATCATACTATATATATATATATTGGTGCTATATAATATATACCTATATAGTAAATTATTATATAATTAGATTGGTACATTATATTGTGTGCTAAAGTTACAATTTAATTTATCAACTGTATTATTTATTTAGGTGCCCAAGTATAATGATTTTATCTTTGATATTTATTTTTATTCTTTTTTATATTTTCCTAAGCTTATGCCGATGAATGGAAATTCCTGAACTTTTAGTGACCAAAAATTCTCTTAACGTTGAGATGGATAGCACTTTAACAAATATTCATAGAATCAAACAAAAAGAGATTGGCTATTTATTTTTATTGGTTAATACCTATTGTGTTTCAATTCTCTTTAAGAACATAGTAGTGCTTTATTTTAAATGAGAATAAAAGTTTTTGAATTTTTATTAATTACATGAACCCCGATGTTTTTAAATGTTCGTCTAAGGTACTTTAATCGATTTTTGTTAATTGCTTTTGGTATTGTCCATAATCTTTTCTCCTATAGGTCTTTAAATAGTTTTTCTAAGGTATCCAAAACTGTTTCCTACTACATACATATTGGAATTACACTTAGAAACAATCGTATTTTATTTATAGATATAACCTTTTTTTATTTTCCTTTTTGTTTTAGTGGTGTTTTTAAATTATAATCTAAAAATCAATATTATCCCCTAATGACTAACATTGGCTGGTATTGAATTGATTTATTAATTTGCAGCAGCAATTGAATAACGTAAACATTTTATATTTATACGTTTCTGAGCCATTTACATTATTTGTTATTTGATTATGGTATATTTAAAACATTCAACAGTTCTTTAGATAAACACAGTAAATATTTAAATATATATTTTTGAAAAAGGTCTAAAATTTGCGGTTCATATCAATGATTACGTCGACAAACTAATAAATTATTTTATTCTATTAAATTTACACTCAGAATATACGATCTTAATAATTATTAAGACACAATATAATGTCATGTGACATAAAAATATATAAAATGATGTATTATAATATATTATAGAACACATATGTGTAATTATAACATAGTCCATAGACCATAGTTTATTAACATTTAACTTCATATACATTTGGAGTGCATAAACAGAAAAATAAAAAAACATTTTAATAACGCAGTTAATTATAAATTTTAATGTTAAATTCGTATTTATGGTATTTTATTTTCGATTGTCTATAAATTAAATAGACTATTCAGCATACCACAACTTTCAATTAACATAAACCTTTGTTTATAGCTAATATATATGAGTTGTACTCTGAGTAAATAAAATAATTAATTCTTAAGTTCCAACTGTATTATCAAAAACCCTCTTAATATTATCTTCTTCTTTCAATGGTTAGTATTATATTAGATATTATTGAATTTACAAACATATAATAATAATATTCAGAATTCAAACTTAAAATAAAAAAAAAATCATAAAACCAACGTTGGTCTAACGCTCGATATAAATACGCATGAAACGAACTTACATAATATTATGGCGGTGTATTTATATACATTTAGTTACTACTACTCATAGATCATTTCAGCCGTAAAAGTATTGACAAAAATGTATGGTACTGTCATACACACAATAATATTTATTATAATATAATACTGGGTTATTCAAAATAATTCAACCGATTCCAAATCCATATATATATATTTAGTTTTTAGGCTTAAAATAATATAATGATGCATTTAATAAAAGAACAATATTTCAAATTTATTTAATGGTATCTATAAACGAACTGGCTTCCATTGATCACACGAAAAACATCTTGTCGGAACTCAAATTCATTTCATACACATATCTACTAAATTGTTAGCTCTTCAATGGCTGATGATAAGGGTGGTACATTCACAGTATCTTTAACAGGATATTGTCCGTTTGGGGAATACTTATATACCTTTTGAGTTTTAGGTGTCAGTTTATTCGACTAAAAATACAATTTGGGAAAATATGTATTAATTGGTCAATTAATCTATATATATTGTATACCTAGTAATGAACATAATATTATTGTCACTTGAAACAATTTAAAATAATAAAACAAAATCTGTAATTTAAAATGCATATCGCTCACGCGGGGAAATATAATTTCACTAGCTCAAAAGGTAAAAATCATAGTTAACCATATTAAATTTTCGATCGAGATCATTCGCCCCAACGACCAGCGCCCCGAATTGACATATGCCTAAAAGAAGTCGTAGTCACGTGGCGTAAAATCGGACGATATATTTTGAATAACTTTGTATTCATATCAGTATGAGCGTTGTCAAATAGCATCGCATGCGAGAAAGGGCGCCTATCTGTCAAAACATAGAGGGGTAATAATCATAAATAAATTTATTTTATCAAAATGATGTTATTACGAAATTACACAAATAATGTACATACGCGACAAAAACGGTAAGCCAAACAATACTACACAGTAGGTAATATTTTTTTCGCACGAACCGAAACGGCAATAATAATAGGAATAAAATATAATGATTATAAAGGAAAATAATTTGTCTAGGAGGATGGCGTGTCACTCCCTTGCACCCCCTAATGCGCGCTCTTGCATGTCGGTATACCCTAACCTCATTCTTTTAATTTTATGTGCGTACATTATCTTCTACTTATTTATGCGATCGTCCATATACGCGATTTCGGATATTTCGGAGTTAGGCTGCAATTTTGCGAAAAGAGCGAAATGCGTTTCAAGAGTATTTACAAATATAATATTATTATTATTCAGCAGCGCGTCTGGTCGTGAGACTCGGTCGCGTGGGTTCCGGGAAACCGACGGGGCCGTGGCGCGCACATGATGCGTAGGATTCAGTCTCTAGCTAACGGCGATTAAAACTCAAACCGACCGGGGTAAAACGTGGTATTGCGGTTGCTACGGTTAGTAATAACGATAAAAGGATATAACTTCACTCGGCGGGCCAAAAACACCCCCGTGGTTTAGCGTCGGCGAAATCCGCACGCGGGGATTCCCTCGATGAATTCGGTCTGAAATATTGTTATGTAACCCATCATCTTCATGATTATTATACCATTATATTATTCATAGGTACGAGACATGCTTATGGCACACGGCAGACACAATACATTACTATAATTGTTTAGAATATTATTTAAGAGTAAAAAACGAATAGGAAATAATTTTTAAAAAACAATAATTTTCCGTTCAATTTATTTCATTAAATGCTTACGGAAAATAATAAGAAATCGCCCACGACACAGTCGGATAATCGGTGCCACACGCCAGTTGTAGTTATAATATGTACGCGACAAATTTTTTTCAATAAGACTATAACTATTAATGTGTATAAATGGAAGTTCAGCGTTGCGTTTTAGATTCGTTCGCATTCATTTCTGGTTTCAAATTCTGGATTTTGATTTCAATATATTTTCAAAGCACTTTCAAAACTAAAGTCTATCTTTGTGTTATATAAAGACAGCTAAAGTGTGTATTATTATCCAAGTAATACCGACGATGATAATACGATGATGATACCTACAAAGAAAGTATGTACCTACCAGCTACAAATAATAGGTACTTGTGTTTCGAATACCATGATGATTTTAGGAATCGTTTTATCAAGTTTTTTTTTGATTTAGGTAGTTTTCCAAAGACCATATATATATATATATATATATATATATATATATATATATATATACACAAACATAATTGGCGCACGTTTTCATTTATAAATTTATTAAATCAATTTTTTTGTAAATGAATTAAACATGCTTTATTCTTGAGATAAAGATTGAAAAGAATCATTTTCTTTAAAAATAAGGCATATTTTGAATATGATTTACAAGTTGTAACTTGTTATTCGTTAAGGCAGAGTACCTATAATACAATTAAAATGCACTGTGTATGCATTGGAGCTCTTTAATACTCTTAGCTGCAAGAAAAAGTAATTCTTATGAAAATTATTTTGGAATCTTTTAATTGTATAGCATAATATTATAATATTAATATTATCTTTTAAAAATAATATTGAAATATTAGATTTTAATAATTTTTATTTGTAATTCTGGCCACACCTAAGAAAATGTTAAAATAGAACTACTTTAAATCAATTATTCAAAATAACAACTATTTTTTATAACTTCAGACAAATTTCGTAATAATATTTTATAAATTCAATCATACATTAGCTACCAGCTATCTTATAATTATCCAAAAATGTATAGTATTTTATTTATATTGTATCTGACTGTTTTATGTGAGTAGCAACTAAAATACTACAGGGATACTTGAAATACTTATGTTTTTATTCAAAAATGTTAACAATAGAAATCTACTACAAATAGTCATTGTTAAGAACAACAATACTATAGAAAGAAAAAGTAAATTCTTATGTTTTGATTTAAATTTGTTTACAAAACTTTCTTTGTAAAACAAATATATATAATATTCCATGAATTAAAATTTATTTATTTTAATGTGGTACTTGGGAGTATTCAGTAATGTAATATAACGGATAGCGTCATTTTCAATTTATAAATTTTCGCAAATCATCCAGTATTTAGACTATTTAGAGTATTATCTCTCAATATTATAATACATTTAAAACCTTTAATTTCTCATTAAAATAACAATATAATATAATCTATGTTATAATATATAATATGAAAAATATATATATACTACGAAAAATAATCAAAAACATTAGGAAGAGTTAAATAGAAATCAAGTATTGGTCATTCGTCATCCTTACTTCGGCACACGATAATGGGAAGTTATGTGGAATTATAAAGGAACATCAAATTATTGCATTTAAAAATATATTTCTGATCAAATCTCAATTAAAAACGTACTACCTTATATTTCTTCAATTTTAGTTGCCCGTAGTTTTTTTTTTTTTTGTACGTTTAGAAAAATAATTAAGAAAATCAAAAAATTACATTTTAAAAGCGGCGTCTAAATTTGATTTTACAATGATGTGTGTATGTGTATTTTGTTGTATCTGTCATTGCGAGTGACCCAACTCGACACCTACTGTACAACAAAGCGGTACCCACTTACCGACCTTTTTAATATTTTATGGTGCGTCATGAAATGTTTTAAGCTAAAAAAAATGTATTTAGAAATAGATAAAAAAATTAGCTTGGTAAACCAGTACATCCATTGTAATATAAAAAATATCATAAACATGAAAATAAGACTTGAGTTTAAAAAAAAAAAAACATTAAATAAAATTCGTAAAATACACATTAAATTTCAGTAAGCATAAAACATATAAAGTTTTAATGATTTCAAAAGATCAAATGCTCTTATTTCCTTAAATTTGTTTTTTTATTTACTTCACTACTTTTTTATTGAGAATTTATCTGATAACATTTTTAAAACTGAAGTTATTCAATCTGACATTTTTGTCATATTCTATCCTAATTAATAATTACGAAACTGTTTTGATATTATTTAAAAAATCAATATGTATTATCACCGCATAAAATGTCCTCGAGTGTACTTATTTATATAATATTGTTGTGCTCAATAGCATATTGACATAATATTAATTAATTATTCACAATTTATCATAATCATAACAGCCAGATAACTAAAGACGGCACTGTGTATAGGCAATTTCGGTTCACAACGGCTGTGTAAAATATTATTATATTTTATTATTAAATCTCTGTAATATTATTACACTAAGCTGCGGTATGACTTGGCTTTAACAACAATATTGCGAAGATGTTGAAAATAATTTTTACGGATTTTTTGAATAAAAGAAAAAAATTCTATCGCAACAGATTCGTCTATAAAAATTACGTTCAATCCGTACAAGATTATAAAGTTAAATTATTAAGCATTTATTAAAATTTATAAAATATCATGTAAATATTAAATTAACGAATTTATTATTATTATTATAGTGGTTCATAACCAATTGGTATTTTTTTTTCATTTATGACGCACGAAACGCGCTGTTTTTTGCACTCCAAACCGATTTCGATTTTCCGCGTCTCTCACACGGCGCAGTATAGACGGTCTCCATATATAGTTGACTAATTGGCAGTGCTATTTATATATATTAATATATATTTATTTATTCTGTGTTTGTTGTTTCGCTCACAGCCCGTAGCTACTGTGTTTGGCATAATTACTATCTTTGTATTATGGAGGCAAAGGTTACGTCATACTTTATGCATATTATAATAAACGTAGATACAGTACATATATACAGAAACTCGTGTTTATTATCGCAAGACCTCGATAGGACGACCACTCGTTAAACGAAATGTTTTAATTGAATATGATATTAATTTAATTATCAAGCTATGTGTCAACATTTTAAAAAAATAATAAGTCTTGTACGTTTTGAGGTCAGATTCCTCGCAGGGCCTTGATTAAGGACGGAGTGTCCTTGGATCTTGATTGAATGGGAGGGGTTAATACTTTAACCCTTGAAAATATGAGTAATATAATACATTTAAGGTAATTATTAGATCAGTTTAAAATCCTCTATTATAATTAGATGAAAAAAATTTAAAAAATAATTCAAAACAATTTATTCCAATAAACTTGGACTTTTAATCCATAAAAATGGAATGCTCCATAAGAGATGATTGTCCTTTCACCTTCTCAAACACGACTATATTAGATCATAATGTACGGGGTTATCCATTCAACATGAGACACTAACGTTTTTGAAAATATTTCTTTTACATAATTTGAAGTCGTAACAAGACAATATTTTAGAAAATAAATACATTTTATGATACTCTTTTTATCGTTATGGTTTTTTTTCAGTTTTCCCTCTTTTTAATAATATTATATATTTTTAATTTTATTTCCCAAAGCATAATATTATTCAATGTATTTTAATATATAAAAATCAAATTTTGGACAAATATAGTTTATACTATATAAGTATTTTAATATTTAGATAAGGGGAAAAGCGGACAAACACTTTGCGGGGTACAGGCCACTTTACTTTGCTCATATGAACTTTGAATATTTATAAATTATAAAATTCTCATCAAAAACTCAATTTTTATAAAAAAAAAAAAAAATAATAAAATATAAATTCTGTTAAAAAAATGATTCTGACAAAAATACTATTTTTAACGATTTAAAATTATGTAAAAAAATATAAAATAATGTTAATATTTATGTAAATAATGAATGTATTACGTTAAAAGGTTTAACTGGTATTATAATACTCACTTTTCGTTATTACTTTATTTTTATTTTCAAAACAACATGTCTGTCTTCTCAACATTAGCAGTTAATTTCTAAAATAACAGTTTTATTATTATCAGAGCTGTTTATTTTTGGTTATACCCTTCGTAGTGACCACATTGAGCAATACAAAATGTACAGAGACAATTATCTCCATTGTTCAATACGATGACGGTTGTTTTTTTGTTCAGAGCTAATTTATATCATGTTGGAACTCTCAAATCAAATATGGACTTCGATCCGGAAATACGTTTTATACACATTTTTATTGATCGTTCACATACTTTAATTTTGTTTGCGAAAGTCCAATAGTCGCTTTTCCACGAAACATAAAATATTATATTTGCAATTATATTTCACTATTTATATATATATATATTCGTTGTTTGTATATACAGATACGGTAAATGTGACGGCACTAAAAAAAAGACAGTAATAGGGTTTTACAGAAATAAATGTTTCCCGTGGGTTTTGTCTAAGTTCCAGTGTATATATGTATAATGTATATTATATCGTACATGTGTATATTATATAAGTATATAACGGTAATGAATTACATTTTTTTTATTTTTCACCAAACCGTGGTGTACCTAATCTTTTCGAAATAAAATTGCTGAAATTTGATACTAATATATTATTCGTTTTATTATTACATACAATTTAAACCTTAATAACTATTTACACTATATTATATTTTTGCTACAAATTTCTATTGAAATTTAATCTCCGTGTTTACACATACAAAGTTTATCAAACTAAAATGAAAACTATACGTATTTGATCGAACACAAAATCATTGACCTTCTCGTAACTGAACTGTGTATAATATTGTAATATATTATGTATTATTCTTTATCATGTTTTTGCATATTATCGGAGCTAAGTAAGAAGATAGTGATAGAATTCATAAATATTGATTAATAGCTACTTGTATTTATTACATTGACTATTCTATAATTTTTTTGGTAAGTTCTCAAAAATCTGAAATCGGTTTTAATAGACCAAATATTGATTAGACCAACAAATTACAAAACAAGCATACTATAAATGGTACTTACATCAATTTATAAACTAAAAAAGTATACGTATAGACATTATACGGCACGTTTAAAAACTATATTTTATTGATATGCGGACAGAATGATATTTTTTCAGATGTTATAATTGAACGCATACTACAAAAGTACAAACAATTTGCTCATCAAACACATGGGATTCGTTTCATTAAATAAATGTTATTAATTAATAACTATATTATATAGAGACGTTATGTTGTGTAATAAGTGCAGCAAAAAAAAAAAAAGATTTTTAAATATGTTAATATTAACTATGTTTTTCATTAAACTGTAGAAAATGCGCAGTAACCTAAATACACACCAACTAAAAACGAACATTAAAGTAATATTTATACAATTAGAGAGTTTTTATTAAATTATTTTTTTCAAGACTAAACGATTTGTAATCATTTCCAATACTTAACATGATTAATATGGTAATTTTATTTATAATATCAATACAAGACAAAGTTAATTTGTTTAATATTTAATTATTATACTTTTTTTATACCGTTTATTCAACGTATTAATATTTATATAATGCAATCACAAACTCGAGTATGACTATTTTTTATATATGTTTTATTTCAATATAAATTAAAACTAATTTTAATCACAAAAAACAGAAATAAAAAAGATTATTTAAATTTTAAAAATATAGTTTAATTTAAGCTGTTAAATTATATACATAATTCAAATGTGACCTGCGGTGTCCCAAAAAAATCGTTGCAGTATATTTTTTATTTTATTTTTGTGCTACTCGGTTTTCAAAATTCTTGATGGCCTCTTTTGAATGTGATGAATAATTCCTAACGTAGGTACTTGTTTAATATTTCAAATACCACTTCACTAAATTATATCGTATACATATATAATATAAGAAACAAAACTTTTGTACTCTAACCTTTTTCGTAAAGGGTGTTTACTGTTTTCAGTCATTTTGAAATAACAATCATTTATAAATGATTTACAAAAATATGTATATATAGTCGTAAGTATATGATATATGGATAAAAAATAAGTCAGTTTTTCTCCCCCTCCCCTGTGACCCAATTACAGAAACGACGTTTTAAAAAGAACGTTTTTATTTTCAGTTTCAGTTTCTCGTACATCGTACCTATACGACATTAATAGTTATAGTAGTGCGTTATCCTCCTCAATTCTATTCTCCAGGTCGGACGTTTTTCAGCTCATATTGTCCAAAAATGCTTATTATAGTGTAAAATATGTCGTTTTTAAATCGAGACAAATTTATTTTTACGATTTTGTAAGGATTTCGCGGAGAGTACACAATACTTATATATGAGTAATATACGCTGATTGTGGAACGTATAGTACAAGCAGTTTGCTATCGCGATTGTAACACGATTTTTTGTGTAGGGTAAACGGATATGATGACATGACGTGTACTAAACCTTTTTGCTAAGCGACGAAGGGTGCAGAATTACGTGAGATGCGGTATTTTTGTTTGAACACGAAAATAATATATAAAAACCTACCCTTTTACATTGACGGGCGGGCGGATTAACCGTATAGGTCCTATAGAAATTGCGCCGGCTCGGCATCGGGACAAAACCACATTGATTTTGTGATTTATTATACATGCACACGTCCATAATAATGTATTAATATTATAGATGTTCGTTCGATCGATTGGTTATTATATGAGTCCCGGAATCGCTATGACACCGAAGGGATGACCGAAAAGTATTACCCTTTTTTTGTGGAACAAATTAGGAAATCGGGCGGGGATGTCGAAGAATTCATATTAAAAGGTGTATAAAAATCAATTATCTAAGAACAGAAAACGCAATATTTGTATGATCAAATATTTGATAAAATAGAGGGGATGATTCACCAAACATAATCACCCCCATTTAATAAAAAATTCATTCAATTTCTGATTTTCGGAATTTAAAAATATACTCAAAGATCACATATTTAATTAAATTTGTAGTGTTTTTCGTATTACTTAAGGAGTATCGATGGCAATGCAAACTTCTGTCTATCAAATGAGAACTGCCTTTTGTACTGTAAAATATTTAGCGGATACATTTTTAAAAAAAAATTGGTATACTTAATTCAAAATTTAATCTAGTAGTTTTCCAGTTATTAAAATGTGTATATTAAGAATAATAGTCCTTAAAAATTATTTTACAAATAAATAAAAGGTATTATGTAACATTGGATCTAGTATTTATGATAGTTGGACCATTTTTACAAATTATTTATAATAATAGATTAATATTAATGACTAGTCTTCACTCACTATAGCCCGTATATCTTCCAAACTCATCATGGACTCATATTATCCTTAGTACACAAAGTTAAATAACTCAAAACTACTCTTTCGAACTTTGATTTTAAGACGCCAAAATTATCAGAAAAATTATGCATTGATGCAAGTTTAATTTAATGGGCTTTGTCGTTTAAAAAGTAGAAGTTAATATCAGGGCACTTCTTAAGTAATATGAAAAATCTTAATAATTTGAAAACATGTATAAAAATTCAAAAAACCAGATTTAGAATAACTGCATTATTAAAGAAAAACAAGGCGTGAGCATACTTGATAGTTGGCGAATCACCCTATTTGCGTATCGCTTACGTACGAGTATAATAATATTATGAATTACAGTCATATCGACTGTTTTCATTTATATTAGCATCAATCTTATTTCCGTAAAACGTTTTTCGAAGACAACATAAATCATCATAATAATAATAATATACAACATACGTGTTTCGCTTTATGTACGAATAATGTTCAGCCGGCGATTGGTGATATAAACGAAAGAGAAATAAACAGATCTTACGATATAGATCAGTAGCTGGCATCTATACTCGTTAAAAGCTTGTTATCACAACTCCTTACAACTATTATATAAAGTATCTATGTACGTATTTAAGTAATTCCCTTCGTCGCCATACTGAACGTAGTCATTTTATCGATATGGCATTACTGCCTGTATAGTTATCAGGTAGGTAAGTACATCATTGTATAATCATGGCAGACTTTTGTTAAACGAAATGTTTTTCTACCTGCTGTAATTGTTAAAAACAAGTATAATCATTCTGAGCATTACAGCATTTTAAATGTTAAATGCAATTCTAGAGGGATGCAAGCACGTAGAATACAACACTCGTACTTACGAGTATACTCGATAAGTTCGTACAATTTCATTTTCCTCTTAAACAACTTTCGCTTTATCAATAAACTATTGTATAATATTGTAAATCTCGAATAATCGAACTTACAAAGTCTGATTATCTTATCCTTTCTTTCTTACTTAACTTTTTATTTTCACCATTAAAATATCAATTACATTTTTCTAAAATAAAAGATTTCTTTGTGACTTGTCAGAGCTATACTTATGATAAACAAAATAATAATAACTACATAAATTAAATATATGTTTTTGTATTCATTCGCAAAAGAAGTTTTTTTCAAATAAAAACCCCCTTATAAAATTGATGACTTTCAAAACTTTGCTTTTATTGTAATAATACTAATACCGAAAAATAGTTAAGGTATAAAAATATGGGCATTAAGCATATACTAATATACTATATGAATAGCATGTCGACATTTTATTTGTTTCCGCCAAAAGCTAGAGGCAATGTTTTAATTTTTGATTTTAAAACTTTAAAAATACATAAAATTCTGATGAAATTACAATCAATTCACTTAACACATAATAATAATTTAATGATCATATTACTGCGAAAATTCTAATTTAAATTTACTTATTCTAAACCTTATCTATTTGTTCAAAACCTCGCAGTCTCCACAAATCTCGGTAATCATCCAATACGTCTCAAACAGTCAAATGTCAAATATTAATGGGGTCTGCTATACGAGTATATGCATAATAGATAACACTAATTACCAATTAAAAGTTGAATAAACTTCGAACAAATATAATTTGAAAAATCAATCGATAAATATCATTAAAGGTGGTTTCTCTCTTTAAAGTTTGTCCATTTTTGTATACAATAAATTGTATGTATTATGTATCTAGAGATGGTTAAAATATATCTAAAATTGTATTTAAATGTTGAATATAAAGTACATTTATTTTAATGAATAAATATAAATATCTTGTGCTGATACTACTAAAGTTTTGAATAAAACTAAAAAAGCTTCTTGAGAAAAACTATGTTCTAATTTAGATCCTACTACGCCTCTGTCAAAGTTTTGGGAAACTGCGAAAAAATTTAAACATTGCATCTATTCACCTCATATGGCTTTCAACAAGAATTGGTTTGAGAATTTTTGTAATAAACTTTCCCCATCTTATGTCCCTTCCAAGGTGGAAATTTCGTTCGATTCTTTATTCAACAAAAACCATTTATCCAACTACGTTTTGTCTCATTTTTCCTCCCCTTTTAATCGTCAAGAATTGTTACTCGCTATATACTCACGCAAATCACCTGGAGGTTAGATAACATCTCTCCACTTCTGTTTAAACATCTTCCGATCAAAGCATTCGATATACTATTAAAAGTACTTAATGACCTTTGGTTAAATAATATTGTCCCTGAGTCGTGGAGACAATTTAGGGTGATCCCCATACTTAAACCTGCTGCTAAACATCCAACGTACCACCCAATCGCATTATCGTCGGTTTGTTGCAAACTTACGAAATATATGCTAAAAAATCGATTAGATTGGTACCTCGAGGCTCATCGCCTAATTCCAGATAATCTGTTTGGTTTTCGACGAGGACTTGGTACCATAAAATGTCTTTCTAAACTCGTTGGTCCTATCTATGATACTTTTTGCAATCGTGAGTTTCTCACGGCTGCATTTTTTGATGTGAAAGGTGCATATGACTCCATCCATATTCCAACTCTTATACTTTGTCTACAAGATCTTAATGTTCCCGACGTCTTCTGGAAGTATATATATAACTTATTTCATGTTCATTTTTTACATTTCACATCCTCATCGGGTGCAGAATGCATTCGCTCAGCACATAGGGGACTGCCACAAAGAAGTTGCCTTAGTCCTATTTTATTTAATGTTTATATGACCTCCATAAGTAAAAGCCTATCATCCCATGATTACTCATGTCTATTCTATGCTGACGATATTGTCGTTTTCTCAGTTAACAAATCTCTCAATCATGCTATTCTCCACTTAAATTCTGCTTTGTATTCGCTAAACAACAAACTTTCATCTGCATTTTTTGAAGTCGCACCTGACAAAAGCCAATTAATGATTTTTACTAGAAAACGTTACATTGATTTCCCCCCTGTTTACATTAACAACAAGACTATAGTCCCATCCAATACAATCACATACCTTGGTCTCATTCTTGACCCAAAACTTAGATGGGTTCCTCATTTCAACTATCTTAAATGTATAATTTCTAAATGGTCCAATCTATTCAGAGCATTAGTAGGCACTTGGTGGGGTGCTCACCCATCATCACTCTTATTAGTATACAAATCTATAATCCGTTCTAAAGTTGATTACGGTTCTTTTTTGTTCTCATCCGCGTCCCGATCACACCGCAACAAGCTGAATGCCATGTTAACCTCGTACCTCCATACAGTCATCGGAGCTGTACGATTTGCACCGAACATTTGTCTGGAAGTGGAATACGTTTGTCCACCCATAGAAATTCGGTCACGACAACTTGCAGGAAAGTTTTTGTTAAAACATATTTCAAAATCTCCTAATTCTATCCTTAATAAGTTTTCATCTCTAGCTACTCGTTGGCGATACGTCCCAAAAACTCTTCCAATTTTAGCTTCCATTGCCTTTTCTATTAATCACTTCACCTCCTCTGTCATCTTACCCCAAAAGCGTCTTCATTGTTTTGATATCCCGTTTGAAGCTCTCACATATCTTCCTCGAGTCCACATATTACTACTCTTTAAGGATTGCAAATACAATAGTGATAAAGTTAATATGCCTACCTTCTCCGTTAATCACATCTTCAATGAATTTATAGAATCAAATTTTCATAATTACTGTTTGGTTTATACTGATGGCTCAGTGTCAACCAACTCAGCAGGTTTTTCATTCTTTATCCCTGAAAGGATGGTCAAATATTCTGATACATTACCTCATATCTCATGTTCTTTTACAGCAGAATACTATGCGATTACGACAGCTCTTGAGTATATCAAATCTTTAAACATTACAAAATGCTTGATTATCTCGGATTCCCAAACTGCTCTTAGCGCTATTAATTTTATCTCGATCTCTGCAGCCAAGTCTCCCCTTATTCTTAATATTAAAGCTTCACTTTTTGAATTATATTCACATGGTATAATAATCGAATTTTTGTGGATCCCAGGCCATTCTGGAATCTCAGGCAATGAAATTGCTGATCTCCTCGCTACTTCCACCAAATATAATTTAAACCCTTCTGTTCGTAAAATCCCGTCCTCAGATCTTTTAAATATTTTACAAACTAATTACAAACAGGCTTGGCAAAAGCAATCAGTAGCATCTGATTTCGCTAAGTGGTACAGATCCTTAACCCCTACAATTCCACGGCACTCATGGTTCATTAAGCAGCCTCTAGACAGATCCCACGTTGTTCGATTTGCCAGGCTTAGATTTGGGCACAATTTACTTCCCGCACATGCCTTTCATCTCGACTTAAACGACTCCCCTTTTTGCACTCGTCATGCAGAAGAAACAATTTGCGACTTCTCGCACATTCTTGCCAATTGTCCATCTCTTTCTAGTTTCCGATCAAAATTACTCCGTTTTTTACATAATAACAATATTAAGTCATTATAACCAACAATTATTCATAATTCCTTTTCAAGAACCATTATTATTATTATATTGAAATTTTTTGAAAATTCTGGATTCTTAATTTGATTATATTGTTTTGAATTTATTTAAACTTTTTTTTTTTCATTGATCTTATACTAGTTATAGTTTGTTTTTATATATTTTTAAACTCTGATTGGTTTTTTTTTTTACATTATATACTTTTATTGTTCCTTTTATCTTTTATTACATCCATTGGATTGCTATGTGTTAAGGTATTATTATTTGTAACTGTTAAGCTGTATTAATTTTATTGGTAGCTTTAATAAATAAAAAAAAAAATATATATATATATATATATATATACAATAAAAGAAACTTAATACATTGAAAAAAAATGATTTATAAATATAATTATTTATATATTATAGTTGATGTCATCAATCAAATTGATAATGTAATAAAACAAAAATTGTGATTATATGCCTTACAAGTATCTTATAATATGTAATATTATATTCACCTTAATAATTATTTCTAAAAAGTTATCATCTTCTACTGTCGAGCGTATACAATGTTTCCAAATACACTATGTAGTTTTTAAATTATCTTACTAAATACCGCAGATGCACATAATACTAAGGCCTATTTTATGTGCAATACAAAACTTTTTAAGGGTAGCACGAAATTATAATACAAAACGCGTTGTTTTACACTTTCAAGA
>JACXSJ010000050.1:140082-194376 GCA_014851325.1 Pentalonia nigronervosa
TAATAATTATTTCTAAAAAGTTATCATCTTCTACTGTCGAGCGTATACAATGTTTCCAAATACACTATGTAGTTTTTAAATTATCTTACTAAATACCGCAGATGCACATAATACTAAGGCCTATTTTATGTGCAATACAAAACTTTTTAAGGGTAGCACGAAATTATAATACAAAACGCGTTGTTTTACACTTTCAAGATGAGTGCAACCACAACTGTGACAGAAACATGACCAACATAAAACAATGATCAATATTTGCTGAAATCACTCCTAATATAAAATTAGTGAAATATAAATGAAAATTATATTGTATTTGCATACATAGATTGATTTATTTTTAAAAATACTAAACTGTGCCACACAACATATTATTATATTAATACTTCTAATTTCTAAATGTCCGCGGTGTATATAGACAAGTTATTAAATAGTTATTTTGTATAAAATATGGTAAAATTAAAAACGGTTGAAACGACGCAGAAAATACTCACACGATGCTTACCTTAGTATACTATCGTATCCGAATGTACTACACGACATATGTATATTAATATTATTAATAGTTATAATTACTAAAGGTCTGCTGTACGTATAGACGAATAATTAAATAGTTATTTTCTATAAAATATGGTAATATTGAAAACGATTGAAACGTGTGGAAAATACCCACGCAGTGTTCTACGGAGTCCCCACGGAGTTACTCCGCAGTATTATACGTATAGGAATCGATAAAAATAACCCGTCGAGAAACGCACGCGTATATGATCGTTCGATCGATTTAAACGTACTGTTAGTAAGTGAGGGGTGGAATCCCATCGTTTACATGACGTAGGTACATATTATACAACCCTTACAAGTTACAGTTGTGGGCCACAAGCCATTTTCATCCAAAATTGAAATTGGAATAGATAGAACACCGTTTCTCCGCCCACCCTTTTCACCAACTTCTATATACATATTATTATTATATGATTTTCTCGTAGACTATTATTTTTACAGTGTTTACAAAATATGTTAAATTGTCCAAATACTTTTGGATTACTATTTAATGGGCAATGGTAGCCGTTAGTCCCTTGTCCACTTATCAATCATTTTAGTTGCCTTTGCATATCTATTTATTTACGTTATGGGCGCAATAACTCACCGATTCTCACTTTTATAATAATTCATATTAATTATAAATTAACAAATATTTACAATACTATATGTCTGTATATAGTCTAACGAGCAAATACAATTAAAAATTTTAATTATTATGTTAGATGCTATGCGATTTATGTGAAGCAATTAATGTATTGGTTTTACAGTAATGAAGTATGTTTTAAAAAAAAAATTCTGTCTATAGACAGTTTTAATAGTAGACAAAAATGATAACGCTCCAATCTTTCACATCTAGAAAGGTGTCTTGTAGATTAGATCTAATTTGGATTTTTAAAGATCATAAATAAAGATGTCTCGATGCTTAACACAATAATCGGGAAAAATAAAAAAAAAAATTACAAAAAATGGAATATTTATGCAAAATCAACTTTTCAACAAAATCAATTTTGTTTTTTAGTTGTTATTGAAAAAATAATTACGTAGAAACTTGAAATTTTCAAAAAATATTTATATCAAAATTTTCTTGAAATCACATAATTTTAAAAATATTTTGTCACTTTTCGAATTATTTATAAGCATTTGAATTATTGATTTTTATATAGTTTTTATTTCAGGCCTAAATGTACCATAATATCGTAGTAATGTTTTGTTTTTATGAATAATCAAGCCTATTGATTATATAGTACGAAAATCCTATTTTACAGCAATTAAAATCATCAAAAATAAAAATCATTTTTTTTTATAATCGTTTGAATTTAAAATGTTGATACAATTTGTCAAAATAACCTCAAACTTAAGGTTTAAAAATTGATCACTAGGTTTCATATAAGATTTTTTACGAAAGTTAAAAATAAAATCAAGCTTAAAGCTACATACATTTTTTATAAACGTTTTAGTTTCAAATTTAGACGAAATTCTGACCAACCGCCAATACAAAAATATATTCCACTACTAAAGCTCCCCAACATACAATAATATCACCTTGAATTCGCCATTGCTTATTTTTGCATTATAATCCATCCACACTACAATAATAAACAATATTGTGCATCATTTTATATCATTCAGTCGTCATTATATGTACGCGGCAGCTGATAGATATATCGTATACATCATATATTATCATTGCTCGTAAATTCGTGAGCTAAGAATTGATTAAATTTGAAATAAACTCCTATGAACAAAAAAAAAATAAAAATATTGGATAGCACTATTCATGTTTATTTTTAAATTTTTATTAAAGATGAACTACGTACGTCTAGGTATTATTTTTTTAATATATACGATATACCTCCTATTTGAATCTAAAACAACATATAAGCTACTGAATAGGTTTCAAATAAATTTAATAGGCATAAAAGACAATATTAGTACAGTTTATGAATACGTTTTAATTAAAATTTCAAATTCTTAAACAATATACATTACTATAAATATAAAAATATACTTTAAATCATATATTTATATAATAAACTACACTATTATATTTTATCAATAGGCTGATGAATGGAATTTCTCACAATACAAAAAAATCAATTTAATAAATTATATATTTTTTTTCAATTTTGTATAAGTGTGTTTTGAAAAGACAGTTCTACTAAAAAATATTATGTAGACTGTGCTGTGCATTTTACATTCTAACAAAAATTCTGAAAATATGATGCAAGATAAGCAAAAAACCTGAGAATATGCAAAATTAAAAAACGTAATTCCATGAGTTTAGTCGCATAGTATCTCAAAAGACATTTTTATGTCTTTGCTTAGCATCAAACACGACTTAGTTTGGTTTATATGCAAATGCACGAATTTACAAGCCCTGAATTAATAACATTACGTTGACCTATACAGCAACGATCTGTGTGCGTTAGTGTTTGTCTGGAATAAAGTACTATTTTTACAGGTTTTGTGAAAACAGCGACTGGGAGCCATCGTTGGGTCAATATATTCTTGATTGTGTATTTCAATTGCATTTACACTCTATTGTAGGTCGTTTTTAAAACGAACGTATATAGAGTAATATAATATATTATAATATTATTTACGATGTTTTCTACGCAGTAAAATAATGGTCTCAAGTTCGCAGTGTGCACAAATGAAGCTATATACATAACTACTACAGCTACCTATGAATCTGTAGGACAGCATTGTACGGTCAAAAACATTAAGTCAAAAGATGATACACCAGAAACAATAAAATTATACTCGAAAACTAATTCGTCATCGTTAGCACTCTTCATGAATGTATTTTTCATCAATAGCAACGATAATATTTGTGAATATAAGTCGTACATTTTTATAAACTAAAATTATTAATATATCATAAATTAAAATATTTTTATATGAATAACTATCATTAAATTATCGACATATTTATCTATCGTATTTTGATTATTTACGTACTTATTGGAGATCGGTCCATGCGATTTTCATAATTTTTGAATGATTCGATTGAGTACATTCACAATTATTTTAATATTAAACTTTAGAGCTGTACATAAGACGAAATATCATCGACGCACGTGTAGTTGAACCGCACACTATAGACTCAAAACCTTTGCCAAGAATTTGCAAGACCGTTTTCATCAATTTACGAGTCAACCCCTTACCCACCATACCCGTTTTTCAACCACGAACTCGTGGCCCATCTAAATTGACTTAATTATTGAAAGTTGAAGGGACAGTTTTATTACTTTTACACTATTATTATCGTCGTTGTACTAAATTCGAGTGCTATATAACGTGGAATTTCGAATCAAAAGAAAAATACATTTTATTTGACAACATGTTTTAATGAATATATGGTTATTGTTGATGAACATTCCGGATGCCAAATTTAATATCATTTTGATGATCAGTCGAAAATTCCGTGCAAATACAAACGTGTGGTTTTAATGATGTCACTTTATATAATATTACATATTTCGCCTGCATATACCATTCAATTGGTCGCGATCTTTGTGGAGTGTGTTGCAGCATTCGCAAAATTCGATTAAAATATTGTTTAAACCATTTTTTCCCTCTCCGTTGTTGATGGAATTTTCTAGTTTCATATAGTCGAACGACATGCATGGTTGTAATGCTTATTGATGAAATGACACGTACTCCGTGATAGGCTCGATGACAATTTTAAGTGTCTGTTCGATTTCCCATTGCAATAAAAATCGAAATGAAATATAGAATATATTTGAACAGTACACCTAGCAAATACTTTTTTTAACTGCGGCGCATAATATCTTTGTAGTTTATATTGTAGAAATGACCAATATTTTTTCGACAAAGGCCAGCATATTGTTGATTTATAATGTTCTATATCGACACGTATTTTTATATTGGTCTCTTCGTGATTTTTTTGATTCGCAGTTTATTTTTTAGTATAGCATGGCCTATAATATTAATGATATTTAATTATTGAACATTAGACCTTTATTTTCATTATCTATTCTATCTAAATTATAAACAATATGGATATTTTCTAAATACTATAAATTAAACATTTAAAAACTAACTTAACCTATCGAATAATTTTATATTTATTACAATGAAGACGCAATGCCTCAAATCTGGATATAAATAATACGTAATTTTTTGATTTAAAATAGAAAATTCATGTCATTTCAAAGATTAATTAATAAATTGCCGCAATATTCGAGCTAACGAGAAATTCGAGATATCTCATCTCGGCTGTATGATTGCGTTTGAGTTTTAATTTACGCTTGAAGCTAGTTAAATGATTTCAATTCGTCAATTAATGTCTTCTAAAATATATTTTAATCATTTCCTTATTAATTCACCATATTTTTGTGTAAATATATTCAAAACATAAACATTATTTCTAAAATTCATATAATCACCTGTACACAAATAAATTATATATAATATTGTGTAATTAGGAAAATTAATATAAGTTGACGAACACGTAGGCTACCACGCAGATAGGATAGTGGAGTATTGTCTTTCTAAACTATACATTTGACTATATTGTAGGAAAAAAATGTGTTATAAAATATAAAAGGAAGAAACCTACAGTTCCAACACTGTGAAAACTTTTTATAACATGTATTTAATACGATTTTGTTTGCCTAGACTATAAATTACATACTTACACGCTAAAAAGTTGAAACTGTTCATTCCATAGGTAAAACTAGGTGACTAGATACTTGTACTCGCAACCACACAATATACTCCGATAATATAATATATACTTATACACACTTCACATATCGCTGTTTATAGAGGACAAAAATTTATTTTTTGAACAACAAAGACTACGAAAAAAAAATAAACAGAGTGACCATCATATGACACGATGACTATAAAATATATAATATTATACAACAATATAATTGTTTGCACATATATATATATATATATATATATTTACTAGCTAATCCCGTGCACTTCGTTGCCCATTAAAAAAATAAATAATGCCAACTCTATATGAATAATATATTTTATTTTATAATATAACGGTTAAAATATACTAAGTAATGTCGTTAAAATAATATTCAATTTATTTTGGATCACTAAAATGATTAATAAATACATGATCACAATCATGTATTTTTATTCGTTTTATCGAGAAAAGTCTGACAATTTATGTTTTCGATTGAATGTTATTTTATTAATGTGGTTTTGGATACACGATATTTTTTGTTTTTCCTTCTAGTGCGTACACAAATAAATGAGAAGATTTTCCTACTCGTGAGTAGGACACATATAGCTGTCCATATGAGAAACTTAAATTTTCCAAATTTAGTTCACACACTCGTAGCGATTATTCTTGTGCTTTGTTGATGGTCATTGCAAAGGCGAATCGCACCGGAAACTGCAAACATTTGAATTCGTTTGAATCATTAGGATGCGTGACAAAAGTACATCTTCACCTTTAAATTTTCCGTTTAAAATTGTAGCTTTGATAATGTTGTTCATCAACTTTTTCACCGAAAGCCTGATACTATTGCAGAGTCGTGATGGATTGATGTTTTGTAGAAGAATGATGGGCATGATGATTTTCAATGTTAGAATGTGCGGTGGCATGCCCGGCAAATCATGTGAATTTAAAAATTCAGTTGGATAATTGGCAACTTCATCTTGATTCATTACAGTATCGATGGACTTGTACATTGTCGTGTCGCATGGAATTCCATTTTTAATGCTGAAATTTTTTGTATTTACATCATTGTTTTTTGGCTTCTAATAATATAGCCCATGCACTGAGCCACTGATGATTTCTGTAATTTTGTGCTATATTTAGGAAAACTTTGTCAATTAACTCATCGGTGGTTGCTCTAATTTTACAGAAATTTATTAGCAATGTTATGCATTGTGTTGATTCATCGATTACTATTTTTCCATTCCCCATGTCCAACAATTGTTTTTCGTAACCATCAGCTGATACAAACATTTTAATAACTGAGAAATCACTCGTTCGAATTTTGAATTAGGTTTTTGATGTTCAAAACAATTTTTCACTAAATAATTTACAGTATAAAAAAGGGGTTCTCGTTTAAAAAACCGAAGTTTGTATCATCACCAGAACTCTCCTTCAGTACAAAAAATATTTAATAATTTGAAAATTTGATCTTTAAGTGTATTAAAAATTCCAAAAATCAAAATTTGAATTAATTATTTATTTAAAGAAAAAATTGGAATGAACATACTGGTAAACTACCCTGTGTATACAGAACATATACTACCGTCGATTGATTGTTTTACAGGGTTCTAATATTATTTTTACATTCTATTCCTTATTGTGTGCTAATCAAGTAACTTTAGCCAGTGTTATATTATTATTTGATATTTGCTAGCCACGTTTCTTAGCAAATTCAGGCTAATCGTGTAGAGCGTATAATCAGAACAAAAATAATGTTCTATTCAGACTGTTGCAGTTAAATTTAATTGAATTTAGTCGACAAAATCAAACATAGTGTACCAGAAAAGAGAAGCCTTTTAATTCAATCGACTTCCAGTAACCACGTGGGCGTATACATCATATACATATAATATATAGGAATATATAGGGTAGCAGTAGATGAGTTTTTCACTTGCGTTGCTAATAAAAAAAAAATATAACATCACGTCTTACGTCATTGTGACTTTTATCAAACAAGACCGGAATACATTTTTCAGATGAAAACTACCCACCGCAAGTCTCAAAATGACTAATGTGTATACACTTTTCCTTTATCTACTTTTATTTTGGTAACTCAATCTATGACAAAAATAAACCACTTTCCTTCTCTTTCGATTAGATATTAACTCAAATGCAAAACCTTATACTAAATATTTAAGTTTGTTCAATACTCTTAATGTAAAGCAAGTCATAGGCACTGAATGAATTCAATTTTTAATTTTATATAGATGATATAATTATTTATAAATAATTTAAATAAATTAACTTTTGAAAATGGCACTTTATAGGTATTTATGTATTTTTATCATCTCATCAATCATCACCAAATATGTAATATAACGATAAATATACTGACCAACCGTTAAGAGATGAATGCTGAAATAGTAATTATACTACACTGCAGTGTGCTAAAATATGTGAACGTAATTCTATTATCATTGAATCGGACGAATTCATTTTTTTGATTTCAAAAATATATTTAATTTAAACTTTCAGTGTATTGCAAACGACATATTTTATATAACGCTTACACAACTTTATATTTTCCGATTATTGACCGTTGCTTAAAATATGATGCTCCTCTTAAGTCCCTAATAAAAATTGTACATGCCCGTCACGCTGCAGATTATACGAGTATATGAATACACTGCCTTTAATAAGCAATCGTTTTTTTTTCACTTTTTTCAAACGTACCTCTGTGTAATAAAGGTATAGTAGAGTTGACTCGTTTGTTTATGTTTTGCTCGCTGTATGATCGTTAGACGGTTTTTTTTCTCTGGAGAAATTCGCATTTTATTTTCAACGAAGCGACGAAGCGCTCGGAAATAATTATTTTTGTGTTTAGTCCGTTTGAATTCACCCTCGTGAAGCGTTGACTCTGCGCATAAACGTTGATATAGTATAATTGTGTCCAAAGGGTCATGGATACTGTGACGTGGTACAAAAGTAATTTCATCTGTTGTACTGGCCGCTTTATATAACAGGACGCATATATATATATATATATATATATATATATATATATATATAGGCGTACTTACCACTTTACAACTTACAAGACCGTTAAAAGAATATACGAATATTTTTCTAAAGTCGAGACCCCGCGTAGATATACATGGAGAGGTATACAAAATACAAAATGGTTTACGATTTCCTTTAAAAGTCGAAATCTACAAGATGCTACAAAAATTATTATTGATTCCTAATCACACTGTACATTATTATAATATTAAATCACCATCTGTATAAAATATTATTTTATTATTTTAAAAGAAACGTAGTGGTATTAAAAATTAGTACAACTATTTATAATATTTATTTATAGATTATATTATTATAATATGTTATGCATGAATTCATGTTGAATTTTAGAAAAGCGTATAAAATTATATTGTTTCATATAATATTATGGATACCTACAGACTATACTGCAGTATAATAATCGAATTTTGTGAATATAAATTACTTTTATTATTACTTATATTATAATATTGTGGGTATAGCACATATAACTGTAAAAACTCTCAAATTTAATTATAACTAAATATGTAAACATTTTTGTTCCAATAAATAATAAAAATGTTATATAATAGAGTTGAGTAGTATCTATTTTTATATTGTTACTAAAAACAAATATTTATATATAATTATTATAATGATCAGAACAAAATGTATTAAGTTTATTTTGGTAATTAAAGCCCTATTATTAAAGATATCTTATTACTACGTAAATACAATATAAATGTTTTTTTCTTTTATTAATTTTATTTAGTATAAAAATTATGTACTTGGTGTTCTATCTTAAATTGTTTTATATAATTTTCTATATACTTTCTATAACTAATTTTATCGTAAAATTTTTACTTATTTGGTATAATTATATATTTTTTTGTCTTTATGATCATGCATAATATTTTGTTATAACTTATTAGACTCAACTCATCCGCATTCAAGCTTATTTGCTAATACAATGAGTTTGCAACTTTTGTAACCTAAATACTAACTAATCATGTGTACTTTAGTTGTTTTAGTTGTTTCAATAAATATATTATTATTATTATTATTATTATTATTATTATTATTATTATTATTATTATTATTATTATTATTATTATTATTATTATTATTATTATTATTATTATTATAAGTACACATCAATATATTAAATACAACACTTTATATTCAATTGTTAACGCGCATTAGGTTAAGTTAATCCGGGAATTAAGCATAGGTATATAAACCATAGAAAAAAACATAAAAAACTTTTTTAATTCACACTGAACCAATGCACAGTAATTATTTAATACAATTGACGAAATCGAATTAATGTTGCATTAAAACATGGTAACAGTAAAAATTAAATTTTTTTGAGTTTTTCTTTCACTCTCTGACACCCTGTAACGCTGTATCTACTAAAACTCGATCGTATTTCGTAAACTCTGGAAAAAAAATACATTATTTCTTCAATATTTAAAGCTTAAACTACATCCTGCGTATGTAATAATAAAGTTAAAATATATGAATATTTGTGTTATTTTTTCCAAAATATACATTAAAAACTATGAAATTTTAAATGTTTTTATTCAATATTAATTTTTAAAATTTGAATCATTTAAAAAAGAGAAATAAGTACTGAATAGAAAAACAAATGAATGAAAAAGAATAATAGATTGTATAACAGATAACACGGTAATATCGAAAACCGTTTACCCAATTTATTTTATTTAACACAGTGTCCTCTATTAAGATTTAAGACAGATTGAAAATATTATATTTCCCACAGAATAATTATTATTATTATTAATATGCTTGAATAATTAAATAAAAAGCACGAAATGTTATATAGGGACTTATTCGTGAAATATTTAAAAAAATGTATTTACATAAACATTTGGGTCCTGTTGATTAGATTTAAGCTATAGATATATATTCCGTAATAACCTTAAGGGACTTCTACGTGAAAATATAAAAATTACCCGGAAATGCCCAGCGTGGAAACGTACAATAACTGATCGATAAATAAAATACAACAAAACTGACGTAATAGTGAAAAACCTAGGATTAATTATCCATCTACGTCTTACAACCTTTTACTCTGGATAATTGGGTTGTCTGGTACCTGCATATAGTTTTGGTGTTGACGTGATGCGAGTAAACTTTAATATAAAACCGTTGTTCCTCTGCAATTTTATTTCAGACCATTTTCAATATTGAGCCAGACGATAATAATATATTCTATACGTCATCTTTTAAAAATTGAAGCATCCATTAATACTCATTCATTTTGCATTTGACAAATTACTTTTGGCTTTTAGTTTAAATAAATACATAAATCTAGTGACTGTATTTAAAATATTATTAGATCTTGTCATGTTTTTATATAATACTATACATCATATTATTATATTATGTCACATTTGTTATTGGTTTACACATACATGGTGCTCTATTATAATATTTATAGATGAAACAGCATTTCGAACAAAAAGCATCATATGTACATTTTTATTTATAGCAATTTTTTTTAGCACATTATCCCTAAAATAACACATTATCATAAAAGAGCAAAATTTTAAAAAACACTTTGTGTGTATTCCGGACGTGTCGTGTTACGACGACTTCAGTATTAATAAAATGCGATACTTTTCACTGCAGTTGATCGTCAACACTATAATATTACCATTTTTAACGATGTGTATGATATACATTTGTGCGTAATACCATTGTTGAGCAAATGCCCTCCCCGAACATTTATATAGTTTCTCTGGCAGAACATACTGTTCAATAAACTTTAAAACCAATGGCCTACATCAGGGGTCTCCAGCCTTTTTTTTTACGGTAGTCCAAATAGTTGTTTGGGGAGGAGTATAGATGTAATGAGATTGAAAAGAGAGCAGAATCGTTTCAATATTATATCTTTCACCACAAATTGTACAAAGAAAATGAAATCATTTTAACGATTTCTGAAATCTGGTTTGGATAAGCTCTAAAATATAGACCGGGAAAACCCAATAGATTGTGACTGGCTCATTATATTGTACCGGCCTATTTACATTTTTTTGAAAAGTATTATTGATATCTGTAGGTCAACTTCAAAAATAATTTATTAACAATATAATATTATATTATGTTACATATTATATGTATGTATATATATATATATAATATGCATTTATTATTGGTGAACTCAGATTTAATTACACATTTTCATAATAATACAAACAATAAAAAACAAATTAAATTAATTCATTATTCAATAGCACATTCCTTAATGTCTAATAAAATAAAAAAAAACTTACTGTGTTTGATAAGGTATACCACCAATCCAAATTATATTTCAAGCATTTTTTTAATTATGAACTATGTGTCTTACTATTTCAACCATGATGCTTAGTATCTATGTTATAAACATGTTATTATTAAATTTCATCAATATCCAAGCATCCATATTTATCAAACAAGGAACAATTCCGTGACCTATCCATAACCGAAATATCATAGATGTATAATATGGACTGATTCATAAAGCTTGCAGCCCGCAAGTCAAAGACCAATATAATGGGTATGACCTGTATGGCTATATCAAAACAATAAATCATAAGTACACATACACATATTATGTAATAGGCGACGTCGTATGAAACGGAATATTTACGATGGTCGATAGTCGGCTTCATGATGTTGACGGAAATGCTACGTCCAAGTACCATATGATATAATATAGGTCGACGACTGAAAGATGCATAATGCTATCGTTAAAAATCAAATTAAATTTACCGTACGTTTTATGCTGTGTAAAAGAAAATTATTCGATCGATACGTCATAACGACGCTTTTTCGAAATAATGCATTTATTACGTATTAACAATCACATAATCATATGATAAATAATCGTCCCACTCGAGTCGCTCACGTATATATTACGCTGTTAAGAATAATTGTATTATTTACTGTGTCACTGCTGCGTGGAGTTTTCCTAAAAAAAAAAACGAGTAGCTATCCCAAACGACAGGAAATTAAATACGCAGCCCTTTCCAGAACGTCACGCCAACCTAGATTTGTTATACTTTTTTCTCCCGTTCTCGTCGCTTACTTATTATTATTATAATTTAATAAAATCACGTACACCCAGATTGTGCAGTTAGTGGCCCGGTGAAACATTTATATATGATGTGACGTACTGCTGTGACATAATTTACTTTAATATATACCTACATCTATACGTGATACGTTGTCTACGATTTCGATTGCTGAATTCGAAATGAATAACAATCTTGAGTATATTGATCATTATTTTAGTTATACACAATAAGGGATAATTTTTGATTTCGAATTTCCCAAACGAATTATTTTTGGAAGAAATTATTATTATAATAATAATTGATATCGACAGTAAATTTAAAGTAAACGAGATTGTGAAACTTTGGAACGTGATCTGACTTCGTAATAGGGTGGTTTTTAATTTTATAGTATTAAATTATTTTTTAAAAATAGCTCGCAAACTTAAGTCGAGAAATTACAAGAAAATACCATATTTCAAATTAATTAATTGCATAGTTGTATAATACTTGTGTGTAGTATGCATTTTAATCGAGACCTATTATGTCAATCACCGATGTTCACATTAATTAAACGGAATACTTAAATTATAGTTTGTTTTAGTAAAATTATTGTTTAGTATTCATTAGTTAATTCTACGTGTAAATTGAAGAAAAAAAACTGGTTCATGTTTTAAATGATATTAAATTATGTGAGTTGTTATTAATAATTATAATGTATTGATTTTACCCATGCTTAATGATGCTTATGGTGCATTTAATGACTTGACGTTGACGTGTTTACATTTTACACAATTAACGATTGTTAAAATATTATAGTTTATTTTATTTATGCAGTTGGTGTGTTAGGTTCTTCGTAAATAACACAATCGACGTTATTAGTTAATTTTAGTAAACTAGCGTCGTATTTATTAATAATTATAAAACCATAAAAAAAAAACCATTTACTCTTTTTATAAAAATAGGTTCCATACTGTTATCATCATATATATATATATATATATATATAAATTTTTTTATTTTTTATTTTATACAAACATTTCCACTTGAAAGTTTATAATTTATTATTTTAGAATTATCGTTTGTTATTGCATTTATTTGACTATTTTGTATAATTATCAAAAAAAAACCCTCAATACGCTACTAAAAAACTTTTTTTTTTTTATTATTTGTAGATGAGATATTCATGGCTCTGTGATCACAATTGTATACATTTGTAATGCAAATGATCGTCAACTAATGCTCTTTACTTTTTTATTATTTTCATTTTTACGATTGGTAATGGAAATCTTTTCCTTCTCTCGTTTACAGGGGTAAAAAATACACTTTCCAATAAGTAGTGCATACAATATCTATTCCAATTCGATTTTTTCTATAACATTTTTTCCCAGTTCCACTTTCTTATATTATTATAAAACAGCTTTATGTTTAAATCCGATCAGAGGCCGACAAATACAACGGACGAACGGTGTTTCATAAATGTAGTACCTACTTTTTTTCTTTATCATGAAAAGTTATTTTAGTTAAAAACTTACTATTCACATCTTTAAATTTAATATTGTTTAACGGTAAATTCAAAAACCATTTCCGTAAATCTGTTACGAAAATAGGTACAAAATTTTATTTGTGTATTGTAAAAATCAATTTGTATTTTACTAAAAGATTGGATTTTTTTTTTTACATTTTGTAGGTTAGCTTTTACGAAACACTTAAATAAATGACAATATTTAATATATATACGAGACAAACTCATAATAAAAAAAACAAAGACACATTTTATTTTAATTTTAAAAAATGAGTCCATTAAATAAACGATTAAATCGTATTATTTTGTATTATAATTTAGCTCTTTCAGCCATTATATAATGAGCTATTAATATTAAACTGTTCTAAAAACAACAACGATAGCATATGCTAAAAAGATTTTGTATACAATTTAGTGTGCACATCGTCGACCTTTCATAAAAAATTGTGACACCCCTGTGCACTATAAAGTCGTAGCAATTTATTTCTCATTTATTTTAAAAACTAGATACTATCCGTTTTATGTTATACTTGTACGTAGAAATATGACGAAATTCTTACGTGTTAATGCGATTGCTGGATGTTGTAATTGTTTGGCGTTCGGATGACGGTGTATTATTTTCAAAGTCCAATCGATTTCAGTTTTCTACTTGCTATAATAATTACGACAGTTGGTAAAAATATCAATATATAAAAATGACTCAAAAAAAAATTAAAATAGTGGATAACAATCTAATGTACCCATTTGTTGAATAATAGCATTCATTAAAATAATTAATCCAAAATCATCCATATGTTTTTTAAAAATTTAGGAATTTATTTTTAATTAATAATATTATTTTGCGTTACCTACATATGAAAACGTGTGTATCTATACGTACTGTACATTGACAGTAGGTATAATATTATACACATACGAATTTCAGCATTTTTTACCGTCGGGATACAATATTATTGTAGGTGCAATATTATCGTTATATTATAAACGAGATTATTTTACCACGTTGATTATAAGATACTTTGATCCAATGTCTATAAGATAACGGTTTATATAGAGCGAAATACGATTAGGAAAACCAATATACTTATTATAAAATGCAATAAAAAACGTCGTGATTTACGTATGAGTGTATGATAGTACGTACACTATTGTATTTCTCAAATTCTATTTCAAATGTTTAAATTAACTAAAATAATTTTGTCGAATCAAAATAAAAATAAATTATATCCTGATGGTTACACAATATATGTATATACATAATTTGACTAAATTTGAAATTCGTTGGTGTTGTTTTTATTTGTGAGGCAGTTTAAAAACTCATATGAACTGCCTATTAAAATGAATTTGTTTATTTTGTTTTTCATTATTAATCACATCCTTACATAATTTATTTTACATAATGCGTATTAACATAAAATAAGACAAGTCTTCTGACTATAAATCTTACTGACCTATAAATTAATATCATATATAACTATAGTAGGTATTATCCAGGTTATATTAATTCTACGAATAATCGTAAATTACGGCATTAATTCTAAGTATCCCGGGAATAAGTATTTATTTTACAGAAAATAAAAAATAAATCTTGTATAATACAGAAATGTACGATTCAATTGGGTAAAAAATATGTCAGTATTCGTTCCAAGATTTATAGACGGTAGATAAATAATTATTCTTAAATATCTACTATTGTATCTATAAACCATGAATAATTCAAAATATTAACTGGTAGAGTATGACATAATCAAATATTACAATAAAACAATCTAATATTATATAATGATTATACAATTTGTCCTATAAAAATCATAATTTTAATAATTATTATAAGTATTCGTCTAAAATTCAGAAACAGTATACATATAAGAAAAATAAAGAAAAATGTTATCGCTATTGAAATAACCAACTGGATTTGGATTTCTGAGCAGTTTTCGGTATATTATAAACGCTTGTTGAAAGTCGAAGCTTTCGCATTTACGCAGAGTTGTGCAATAATATTTTGCGAACAATTCAATATTATAATATATCAAACTGGTCATATATCGTTGACTAAATAATAAGCGATTCTGGTAAAAAAAAAATAACAAAATAAAAACTCAATAGTTATATATTTTTCGTATAATACGATATACATATTATATTATATATTACACACTTGTACGTCTATACGGTGATTATAATATATCATTGCATGTAGACGAAGGTGAATTAGTAGGTAGTAGAAGAAATAGTATAATTATATAATATAATATCATCGCCATCAACAATGAACCGCAATGACGAGATCATGGTAACATATTGTATATATATTATGATAAATGGACAGGAGAGCATTTACAAGCATAAAATGATAACAAAACCGTATAGTTGACTTTTGGAAACCGCTTTAAACCGTATAGACATTATTATAATGTCTACGCTTTCAGTAGTTGAGGTGAATATAATATAATGTATATTATAGGTTGGAATAAGATTGAGGGAGAGTCGAGCCGGGATGCAAGACTGCGTGGTCACCGTCTTACTGGTAAATCGGTTCGGGGGTGCTGGGCAGCGTGGCGAGAAGTCTGAGCGACTCTTGGATCTCTACTGGGATTGGTGGTGGTGTGGGCAAATGAGCGCCGTACGGCTGGTAACCGTTCTCGTCGGCGATGTACCCGGTGTTGATGGTCTGACCGTCTGGAGCCACGTACGAATTAGCTCCCTGGAACACCGCTACGGGTCCCTCCGGGCCTGGCTTCAAGTAGCTGATTTGTTCTTGTTTGATTCCATTATCGGTTTGGAAGCTATAACGAGGGTACCATGATAATATTGTTATGTGGTTAGGAATAAACCAGTGCGCGCGCGCGCGTGTGTGTGTGTGTGTGTGTGTTTTTCTTAATCGTCAAAATGAAAGTAATAATGATAATAATAACAATAAAAATTAAAACGAAAAATTGCTTGCTGATATGATCCATCGGCTAAAGCAGTGGTTCTTAACCTTTTTTACTTCAGCGCCCCCTTTATCGTAATAACTAACTGCTAACGCCCCCCCCCCTCATGCAAAATCAAATTTTCTTATATATATATTTTTTTATTCATCAGTATATTATAACATTATTAACTAAAGTAAAAACTCTTATTTTTAGATAGTAATGGTTATATTTTGCACCACTTAACATAAACATTTTACTTTACTATACAAAAAGAATTACTTAACCTATGAAAAAAAAAATTATAAAAGATAAAAATTATACCTATCAATGACTGCCCTGAGCCTGATGAGTAGCTACTAATGTGGCGATGTCTGGTTTGATATTGATCAAAGCTAAACGTAGATCACCTTTGTTACAAATGTCCAACCACAAAACGCAATTACAACTATTCTAATTTCACGTTCAATTATTTGTAGTGTTGTTATATAATATTAAATATTAATAAATTGTATTATTTTTAATCTCCGAGTTTAAAAAACCTCACCGCCTCCTCAAAGCCCCTTTCAAAACGATCGCCCCCCAGAAAGACCGAAATACCCCCCAAGGAGGCGATACCGCCCCCGTTAAGAACCACTGGGCTAAAGGATGTGAAATATTATATTCAAAGTAGGTACGCGACAAAATCTATATAGGGAAGATAGTTTGTCAGCATATAGACATATATCTCCGAATATGCGGTCTGCCGTATGAGTAATACCATGATACATTTATATAAGGCTACCGGGTTAAGTTAGGGTTTTGAGTTACGAAATTCGTTATAATAACGTATATTAGGCAATAGCTACAACATTGACCCAACCGTGAGAGATGTGAGGAGAGGACTATCTTAACGAAATCGATAGATGAGAGTATATACAGAAGTGAGACTAGAGCACTAAAAAACTCACTCCGTGTGTACTCAGTTTTTTAAGAAATAAATTTGCATACCTGTTCTTCAAACTACCATCGTTGCTGGGTCCCGATTCTTGAGCCAAGATGATGGCTCTGGATTCCGGGCTCTGGGCAGGGTAGGCGGTAATCGCGACAGCGGCTAACAGTAATGACGATACGACCAATGTGACCTGTGCAAAAGCATGAAACGTGTAAGTGAGACATAATATAATGTCGTTGAGAAAAACAATTTTCGATTTTCTAATCTGCCAGACTCTTACCTGCATTTTGAAGAATTTCTGTTCGTCTGAGTCTGTCGGTAGAACTCGCTCTTCGGAGTACGATGTGTTTGTGATAATGATCATGGAAACGTCTCATATTTATATACGCACGAGCGAGAGTGTGTGTGAATCTTCACGCGGTATGAAGACATAAAAAATACGGGGGATACCAGTTTTATGTTTAGCATAATAATAGAGGCGGTATCGTCCTAGACGGAAAGGTCGAAGCCGCATTATATTATTTAGGTATTATTATGTCAGCGTATTACGAAAGTGGTTCGACGACATTTGTTTTGGAAGAACACGCGGCGCGTAGAGGTGGCGACCAAACACGTTTTATAGATCTTCGCCGAAATCGAAATTGTAATCATTTATCATCTTTGGTGCCAGTCCTAGTCTAGATTAGTACACAATTCGATATCCATCTGTACTTAAGTAATTTTTCAAAATACGATATTATATAGGAATAGATACCGACCACAGTATAACATTAGCTGTATACGTCGATGAAATAATACGCATCTGAAACTATATGCATATTGTGTAAATGAAGTTTTAATAAGTCATACGACTTCCAAAAACACAGTTTTTAAAAATAAAAATCCGCTACAAGGATACGCGAAACCGGTGTTGGGCAATCGCAATCTCCCTTCGCTAATTTCGTCGTAAGCTGGTCATTCCATTAGGTACCTATGATGATTTTTATGTTTGCATATGTCTCTGAAAAAAAACGTATAATAAATGATTGTATTTGAAAAAAAATAAAACGTGTGTGTGGAATAAGAAAAAAACAAAAAAAATAATATTATTTTGAATGATGAATAATTATTATCAGCCGTTAAATCGTGTAACGTTTTAATTAAAATTGATTAAAATTAATGTAATTCTTTGTTTCGTGAACTTCATTATTTCTTAACTCTTCAATTAATGTACAACTATAAAAGTCTAAACGCCGTGTTACCTATACTAAATACGAAATAAATGTTTTGTAATAGTTTTTAATTTTTTTTTTTTTTAATAGTTTTTTAAGAAATTTCATTGTTTTTTATCATTAACTATAGTTATTTATTACCCGGCGTTACCCGCGGATAATTTAAACCGATATGGACATTCACTACCTGTTACGGTTAGTAATAGTAACGCAAGCAGAAATAAACGAATACTTATGCGGTTATGATTTTAATATTATTATTAATAGCGAGTAAGTCACTCTAAAATAACTGATTCAATCTATTATTATCTTCCTCACATCGTCAAAATCGATCAAGTATTTTTTTAATATATAAGCATCAATCATATACGTTGCCTTTCATACAATATAATTCTATAATAGCTGTTACCCGTGACTTCTATGTTCAGCTAATACTCTTACGACCCATCCGGGAATTCAAATACTAATATGTGTGCAAAATTTGATGCCTATTCATCAAAATTTGTGGATTTGCATATGCAGCGTTTAGATATAACCCGACTAATAATATACATATCTGTATTAACCGACTGTATATTATAATCTAACGTTTCCGTTTAGCTTCAGTTGAAATATTGTCAATTGTTTTTAGTCGAAATCAGTCAAAGATTTTTTTTAGTATAAAATAAACCTTGACCGTACCACTTTACCTCGAATATTAGCTTTTAGGTACTCAATTTTAAATTCATATGCATAGAATAGCTTTATTAGCCTAAAATAAAATACAAAAAGGAAAATTATATCCAATCATAATAACTATTTTATTATGTGTAATCAATGATGGCAATCCTATATATATATATATATAATTAAAAAAATTTTATTTTCGTGAGCCAAGACAAAATTCATAATATGTAAACTTTCTTTCTAAAGCAGCATAAAAGGGTTAAAATACAAAACTACAAATCCTCCCCGGGTCTTAAGGAATCTATTGATATACTTTTATTAAAAACAGTCCAGCAGTTTTTGATTCTTTAGATGACAAAGAAAGAAACATTAATTTTTATATGTATAGATCAGAGGCTGATATATTAGCTGTACCTTCAGAGATACGATCACCACGATCAATCAATTTAAGACTATAAGCTAATTCTCAAATCAAAAGTTTGAGTTAACAATAATAATACATAACATATATTTTTAATTTGTATGATATATATTAAACCACTTATGCCTAGGTATCTACTGATAATGTAAACGTACGATTTTTTTATAGGTATTCGTTTTATCAAAAAGTATTAATATTTTTGGAAAAATATATTTGTTTTTTAAATAATTTAAAGTCATTACAAAATAACACGTTTAAAAAAAATTATACTTTTTACAATTTTTTAACATTACAATTTTTCAATTGTTACTTTTTTGATTGACGTCGTAGGCTTACAAAAATGTATGTTGTCATTCAAAAAATCCAAGAACTAAAACTATTACTATGGCATAAAATTATAAAAAATATCATTTTTTTTCGAAAATATTGTTTTGTAATGACTCTAAATTATGTAAAAATAAAACGTAAATAACCAAAAACGTTAAGGCATTTTTGAGAAAATTAATTCCTTTAGAAGTATCATCTTGTATGTATATTGAACGTGATATTATGTTGGTGCAATTTTAATTAATGTTAATAAAAATATGTGTTATGTTTGTTAAGGATTTGCTTTGAAGTAGGTACAATAACGCACATAATAATTCAATTTACACAATTCACAATTTTCTCCTTTCGGAACGTTCAATAAGGCCACCGAATTTATTTAATTCCATTTACACGAAAATACATTTTAATTATAAATATATTTTTTAATTTTCAGATATACCACAGGATATGGATTTTAAAAACAGTGCTTCACGGGTAAGTTTATAAAACAA
The DNA here is from genome assembly GCA_014851325.1 of Pentalonia nigronervosa. NCBI lineage: Eukaryota > Metazoa > Arthropoda > Insecta > Hemiptera > Aphididae > Pentalonia > Pentalonia nigronervosa. The sequence goes on from JACXSJ010000050.1 coordinate 160,861, forward strand.
TAAAACTTAGTTTGTTTGAAAATAATATTTTATTTTTGACAAATTATTATATCTTACAAATACATCTATATATATCATAATATGTAAAATAAATCAAACATACAACATAAATATTTGCAACTTGATATTACAGAGGTAAAATAAATATTTAATTTAATTTTTTATCATTTTAAAATATTATTATTATGTAACCTTGGTGATCACGTAATACAAGGTTCACACAATGGCCATGTAATTGACGATGGGTTTTACATCTTCAATATTTAGTTTACAGCATAATGTATTATATTATTATTATGTTACCAGTTTAGGTTTTAGTCGGCAATTTTTTATATGCGTCTCATACTTTTATTAATACATCTTCGAAATCGACAAATCGTTGCAGTCAACGATAAATGTATATATTATACGACAACCCCGCCTCCACGACATAACCTATACCAACGGTTAAGGCGGATTTGTATAATAATACAGGTGTATCAATTAAAAACTACTTTCAAATGCAATTTCATAAATAATCATATTCATTGAAATCCTCCTATCTTCTTACACTAATCCGATGATGTATAATAGGTACCTTCAATGTTTAAATTTTAAATAGGTGTGTAAAACAAAAAGATTGCATAATCAAGCCACAAGTATATGGTGGTATAAAATTGTATTATAAAATGATTGTATTTCGTTCTCGTATAATAAAAATTAAATTTAGACGTATTTTTCGTAGTGCAGAACAATGATAACAAAAAAAAAACGTATAAAATATGATTAAAATATATAATGATTTGAAAATTTAAAATTAAAAACAGAGAAAAGTAGGTAATCGTTTTGCTGTGTACAGCGTAGGCGTCGAGTGTAATGTACATATGTCCTAAACTTGAATTCAATGATAAATGATTGCATACGGAAAACAATTTTGAGTGATAACGGTTTGTCAGCCTATAATATTTTACTAAAAATATTTTATGATACGTATATTTATATTTACTATTAGTAATACAGTAGATTGAATTCATTTTTGCCAAAACCATTGAATTTATTATATTATTTATTTGAATTATTAAAATTGTATAAATAATGTATACCATATATTATTGTTATTTACATTTTTGAGTCCTTACCGTCCCATCATAGAACGGTGTAAATAGGTTCATGGTATAAGTAAGCAATTGCATAAAATTAATCTAAATGTTTTGAATATATAATTGTGTATTTAAAATATTATAATATACATTAAAAGTCTCAGGAATAATATTTTTAAATTACAAAAAAATAACTAAAATGTATATTCTTCGTATAAATATCTAATTTTGTCATCATTTTAAATTAAAATGTCTAAAAAAAAATGTGTTTATATATGTAGTTTCTAGATTTTTCAGTTTCAGTATAAACTACTGATTAAAAACCTTATATTAAAATTCTAAACCTTAGTTTTAAAATATGAGCATATTTTTATACATTTTTAACAACAAAATAATTTGTATATTTTTGTAATTTTGACGAATTTTATCAAAAATTATTATAAAAAAAATTGTGATTACGCATCTCTAATATTTTTAAAACAATAATAACAACTTATGAAGAACTCTGTATTAAATTTTCAACCTTTTTGGCCCCGAGCGAAATATTCTTTATCGATATTTATAGAAAAAAATATTTAAAAATCAAAAATGTACAATATCTATAAATATCTCAAAAAGGCTTAAAAATATTTTAAAAAGTACATATATAAAAATACTAATATTAGAAACATTTTGTGAAAATTTCAAGTATCTACTAGCTATTTGTTTTTTAATCACAACATAAGAAAATCAATATTGACAAAAGCTAGTTTCGCTTAAAAATTCTAGTTTTTTATTTTTTTACCAATTATTTTGTAAAGTACTGAGCATTTTTAAATTTGACCTTCCAAAGGACCAACTAGATTCGCTTTCTTACCACAAAATATATTCAAGCTGAAAATCATATAATATTTTCTACTACAAATCGTGTACATTACCTAAATACAAAAGAAACACACATCATTGCAAAATCAATACGCTCCGCTCAGAATTTTAAATATGAACTAGAAATAAATATGGTTTATTTCATATAGATAAAAAAAATAATAATAATTATAAATTTTATAATTTGAAGTTTATTTCAAAGTTATATTTTCTAAATGACAAATAAATATAGAATAAAAGTTTTTATAATTTCACTAGATTTACATTTTACAAATAATGTTTTTTTTAATGCGCAAAATAAAAGGAAATTCCACTCCATAATAATTATTATATGATTCCAATCTGTAGATGTTTATCATTGTTTGAATTGAACTAATTATTTTAATACAATCATGATAATATGTTCTTGGAAAAAATGGACTTTAAACAATTTAATTCGTTTTCTAGACAAAACAAAGACTTTTTAAACTTTTAAATCAGTAAGAGTTTAATGAATAATTATGATAATTATTTTTGCTTTATAATAAAGTATAAAATATACATATGTTATACGTTATTTTCAGACAATAAATTTGGTTTATTTGAAAATATTTGAAAGAAAGTTCGTTAGATAAACAAGTAACTTTGTTTATAATTAAAAACAAAGTTTTGATGTTTCATACTTATTTTTATTCATTATTTCCATTAAATTATTTAAATGTCTATGATTTCTACAAAGCAAATACTTTAATGAAATATTTTATGTGAAATAATATAAATGTTATAATAAATTAGGTCAAATATTTGTTTGAATTTCAAACAAATACATCAAATATTAAAATATTTTGAGAATATATTTCAATTTATCTATAACAATATATTATTATATAAACTGATTATTCTGAGAATGGTGAAAGTTGTTGTGTAATTTTAGTTGTTTGACTTTGTTCTCCAATAGATTAAAAGATGTGTCAATTATTTAAGATATTCTCGATTAAAATAACTCTAAAATAGTAGTTCCGAATAGAATATCTTTAAATTAAAAAATAAAACATTAGTTCTTTACTATATAGATAAATATTTCTTGATTCTTGAATAGATTTAAATAATTATTATTTGATTACCCATCTTTAAAATATTGATAAAACTATATTAATATAATATAATTTACCATTATTTTTCATGTTTATAATATTGTTTTAATTATAAAGTAAATAATAAAGTGAAAATAATTTGTGTGATTAAGAGCATCAATAAAAAAACAGGAAAAAAATAAACATAAAATAGAATCATATTATTGTAAAATCGTATATATACGGCATTTGATTTAAACAATAATAATAATAAAAATAATAAATACTGGTACACCTAACATATACCTGTTTTATATCATATAATATAACTATTAAATAACATAGAACATTCAGGTCTTTTATTTGCTATTTTTTGTAGATCAAATAAATTAATTTTTACTATTTATATTAAAAAAAAAAATTATAGGAAGATATTTTATGATGGGTTACTATATTTTATTTTTATTTTTTTTTTTTTTTATATTCAATATTTCAGTAACACTATTAGTATACAAAAATAATAACAGTAACGGTATTGGTAATCAATCTTCAAATCGCAACTTAAAATTATAGTTTAAGAGCAAAATACTAATCACAAGAATATTTAGATAGGTAGCCATTTATAAAAATAACTTACATATTTGCATACAAATGCATTTTTATAATTATTAGAAACAATAGTATTTAAAATCTTAATTAAATAATTTATGTTTCTGAAATAAAATCATAAATGTTATATTTTTTTAGTCATGTGTTTGATAAATATAGTAATGCTTAAATTATTGTGCATAATTAGTTTATCAGTAATCACTAATCACTCAATAGTAAACTAAAATACACGATTATTAAATATTCTAATTAATATTGAATAATTGTATGAAGCTAATAATTTATAGTTAACATTGGTAGTCATCTAAAGTAAATATGCTTCTGTAGATATCAACAATAAAAAATTATTATAATTTGTTATACTCCATCCATGAAGTGAGAAATACTTGTTTATATTTTATTTAAAATAAATATTATAATTCAATCACTGTTAACTATTATTAGGTACTATTATTATAACGGTGATTTATTTTCAATATTATCACTCCACAATACTAGCCATATCCAACTTTATATGATATACAAGTTTGCTTACATTATTAAGTTTTTTATTTTTATATTCATTCTGTACAATGTATTAACAATACAAATAGGTATTGAATAAAAATAATGTACGTCACATTGTATGAAGCGATAATGGCCAAGTCATCGAATCAAAATAATGATCAATTAAAAAAAATATAAAATAATATATTATACTAATTTAATATCTTTTTTTGCAGGATATTGATCAAGATGTTCAAGAATTGGAGAAATTGAAAGCTCCAACAGGTAACTTATGGAATTAAAATATTTTGTGATAAAATCTCTAATCAATTTACTTTTTTGTTATAGGAGCACTATCTGAATCAATTTCAGTGATGAAAACACACGAATCTTCGTACATAAACGACAATGGCAAAGAGAAAACTGATGCTAAAATAAAACAACAACGTTAGTAATAACACAAATAAAATACATTACATTAATATTGTTTGTATACTATTTAATGTATAAAGCAACGGGAAAGGGACAAAGAGATGGTTACAAGATTTTAAGTTTGACGTTTTGGTAAACAATTACATTTGTTCAATGTTTTTGAAAAATAAAATTTATTCGCACCCTATGCACATCATATATAAAAAATAAAAGAAAATAATCAAATTCTTTCCGAAATCGAAGGGTTTGCGGTACATGCATAAGATACTCTTTGATATATACGTTATACATATATTATCAGGAAATATTTACGATTTCTGTGGGCACACGGTTTCCGCGAACAGATAATTACACGCTGAATAACGAGTTAGAAATGTTTAGTATACACGCATTGTTATAATAGTATATATTCGTGGTAAACAAACATTTTTATGGTCTTAGAAATTAAACCATGTACAACCATTTTAGAAAGGGAAATGAAAAACAGTTCATAAAATAGTATAGCATAATGTGTGCTCGGTAAATGCACATTTTATGTAGATACCAAAATCATAGTAAACATAGATAAATAATATATATTTATTTATATATTTAAGTCTACAGGAGTGCGTCGGATTAGGCTACATTTGAGTATAATTTTTTTTTTCGAAGTGACCTGCTTGTATGTTATACAGGATGATTCACAAAACATGATCATCCCCATCTTTTCCTTTAATAATGAATGTATTCAAGTTCTGATTTTTAAATTTTTTAAATTTACTCAAATACCAAATTACTGAACTTATTTTACTACTTAAATAGTATCCTGTGGTGATACAAATTTTTAATTTTCCAATGAAAACTCCCGTTTTTTATTGTAAATTATTTAGTGAATTTTTTTTTGAAAATGTTGTTGTAAGAACCTCATTTAAAATTTTGACGAGCTGTTTTTAATTTATTAAAATGTTTATAATACGGATAATAGCCTTGAAAATGGTTTTACAAAAATATAAAATATATATGATATTGGATCAAGTATATATTATAGTTGTACCATTTATACAGACTATCAATGTTGATGGATTAACTATTAAAATGTTCAATTTACTATATCCCTCATATCTTCTACTTCTATTATTATATCCTATTATCCTTAGTACAAAAATTAAATAACTCAAAAATTACTCGTTCAAATTTTGAATTAGATAGGTACATCAAAACTTTCAAAAAAAATATTCATTTTATTATATTTTACAGTAAAAAATGGGGATTGTCATTTTAAAGACAGACATTTACAATTCCACAGGACACTCTTTAAGTAATGCAGAAAATCTCGCGAGTTTTAAAATATAGTCTTAAAGTTTATTTAAAAATTTTAAAAATCAGATTTCGAATAATTGTATTATTGAAAAAAGGTGATTCTTGGTAAATCATCCTGTATGCATATAGCTGGTAAAAATGATACATTTAAAATGTATAATGTTTAAAATGACAAACGGATTGTATACGGTGGGGTACCCCACCTTATATTATATTGACACGAGTTTTGTCGGTCGATTTAGTGGTTAAAAACGGTGAGCTGATGGCCAAACTGGAGCAAAAAATATCGTCGAAAAATGATCATGACGCCGACGGTCGTCCGGACACGAGAGTACAGTTGTCGGTGGACATACCGAGCAAGGGCATACACAAACAGGCAATGTACGCGTCAGACGGCGAACCGCCGAGGAAACGGGACGGCAAATACAGAGAATACGACAAAAAAAACTACGTAAGAGTCGTGAAAATCATATATTTCAAAGTTACCCAGTGTAATTGCACCCATTCCCAAGTCTCCTTCTACACTTCTATAATATGCACCTCAGATTTTTGGACAAAAATGAGCCATCCATAGACGTCCAATGAGTGTTGGTAATGAGGACCCTTCAATTGCCGTTTAACTATTTTATTATCATGTTAGGTTAGAGATATAACAGATATAACATAATTTTTTATTTTTTAATGCTAAGTAAGATATGTAAATATATTTTCAGAGGTTTGTGATGCCCTTTATTATGTTATTAAAATCAAAATAATAATATAGTCTTATATCGAACTCGTGCGATAATTGCACGTGATTAGTAATGAAAAGAGCACATATATCACATAAGGACCCGTTTCCTAAACGTCCTGTTATATACATGTAATATATTTTGTTTGGGTACACTTTCACAGGATTCGCAGTTCCCTCCACCCGTGTCGTCGTACTTCAACGTGGAAGCGACACCCGAAGATATGGCGGAATACATTTTCTTCACAAAGGACTTCAAGTCAGTAACACAAGCAATCGAGAAACTCATCCAGGACGGGAGGGTTAGTACGACAGCTATTACTATTTTATATTTATACATTTATTATTACGTTTACTGTCAAGTGTAGTATGTTTTTTTTCTAATGCGTTTCAATTATATGATGATAACCCGGCGTCATGAATAGGCTATTTAGGTACACTATTGTCGCGTGTCCGTTTTCCAATAATTTATAATAAGCAATTATGGTTTGTTAAAAATGTAAAGTATATCAAAGTGCGATACAACTGAAAATGTGTACCTACATAAAGTTATACTAATGTAAGTACTAGGTTTAGCATAAATTTAGACACTAGCAATTCATATAGGGCTTTATTGATTTTCTCAAAGAAATGTTTTATTTATATAATGGTAAACAACCTCCAAAATAATACAACAAATGTGTCTTAAATTGAACACCATATAAAAAATAATATAAAAAAAATTAAAACTACAAAATAATTAAGTATGGCAATATTAAGGGTAACAAAAAAATGGTTCTACTCATTGGAAATTCGCATTATCCACATTGTGTGGTCAGCCTCTTACAAAGTGGCATAATTATTAGTAATACATACAGGTACAAAGAAAGGATACATTTGGTTTAGAAGAGACAAAATAATTTCAAGTTGGTTCGACATCTGTCAGCTAGCGAGGACAATTTTAGAAATATAATAATAGGAAAATAATCATGCTGAAAGTGATTTACTTTCAATATATGCCCAGAAAAACACAAGAATTTACACTGTATATGCACTATAAAATAACTACTATAATCAAATAACGTATGCGGATTCTACAATATAGTTGCATATTATATAACAGAGCGCACTAGGGCACAGTATTACAAGAACTTATTAGGTGCAACTAATGTATACTAAGCAAAAACACGTATAACAAAACCGTGAAGTTTCTCACAACATAATGCTTTCATATTATATGAATAGGAGGTAAATTGGGTCTCAAAAACAAGCCTACAACCATGTTTCCTGCAAAGTACACGTGTTTGAGTGTTCCCATATTTCACTGAAGTCATAATAAAAAATAATAGGAGAACGGGATTTGAAAATTGATATAGAATTGCATTTACGGACATTGACAGAAAATCCGGTGGTTTTCATCGTTGACCGTAACGTACTAACTAAATATCATAATAATTACATATGATAAAATGTATTAGTGCTGTGAGCCTGTAGTTACAATAATTATTTGCCAAAAACACTTATTATACCTTAAATATTAAAAAAACAAAAAATAACAGCTTAAATAAAGACAAAATAACAATAAAACAAAGTGATTTGATTACATTTAAATAATTTATTTTCAGACAAATTTTTCTCATCTGATGTACATTTTTTAACTTAACGCGTCACCTAGCTATGTGCCATATGTATAGGTACTATTTCCATAATAGTATGGAATATATATTATGAGTTCATAATATAACGTTGTCTCTATATTGGAAATAAACAATTTAAAACGAAAACTTGCTCTAGCATTCTTTACATAACGCGTACCTAATAAATTATTCATTTATTATTGTTATTAAAATAAATATGATTTTTATCGCATAGTATCTTTATGTTTAACATATATTTTGGGAAAATAAATACAATAAAACAAACAAAATTGTCAACATGATCATGATTGTTCTGTGTAAAGACCAATGATTACATTATTAACATTTACTTGACAGTTTTTTCTCTTGTAAATATTAATTTTACATATATTTTAACCGAAGCTGTAAATTGAATAAACCTTAAAATAGCCATTTATAATAATTATTCATAATTGAATAAAATAATTGAATAATTGAAATTATGATAATTACATTTATCATAATTCAACAATTAAAAGCATATTATAAAGCATTATAATATTGTATAATGTAATTATTAGTTCGTCTGGCGAGTTAACAGCAGACTAAATCCTTTCAATAAAATTATTACCTATTTACCATTATATGAGTTATTTTATTTATTGTTCCAAGTTGCGTGTATTTATGATGCATTAATCAATAATCATTAATGAATTAATAAATCGTACTTTCCGTCGTAAAAGCGTATGTTATATTCATTAGACAATATATAATATTAATAAAAAGAATAAGAGAAACGAACTTCTCGCTGTCTACATTTTTACCGTAAAATATATTGTGAGTTCTAAGAAAAAGATTTTCTAAATGGTACATGTATGACCTCGAACGTAATAATACACCGTATACCATTCATTTCTCATGAATGGGACGATGGAACGTTGCCATCGCCCAGTAGAAGTAAAAAGCTTTAAAAATATCGCTTTTATACAAGCGAAAAAAAAATATCTACTTTCGAAAAATTGTATACATAGGTATAATTCAGTATATCACCTACGCGTTTTTCTCCTCATAATCGAATTCGACAACAAGTTGTTCCGAGACTGTGTATACTTTAGGTTCGCAATAACATACACACACACATACTCAAACTTAAGTTTGTTAAAAATTTTAACGAATATATATATAGAAGTCTAACCTAACCGTATAAATATTAAAACAGTAGTAATAATAATTTATACATTTTCATTTTCCCGGCCGGTCGACGCAATTTTTTAATGCCACAACTTCGATGATTTTTTTCGTTGTATTATTCTTTAACAATACTCTATAAACCTAAACGTATGAATGTACACGTCGCATTTTCCATGACACTTCGATTAACATAAATCTGGGACCACCAAAGACGTATTATTTTACACAAAAAGTATTGGATTTACATGTTGCACACACACCGCAGCGTACAATACCTACTATACCAAAGTTGGGCACTAAACTTATTAGAAAGTCAAAGTAATGTTACCTAGATAGTTGTATTAAAAATGCAACTATCTAACTTGATGAGTTGAATTTCAAGCATAAAAATAATAATCCAATCTACAGCTTTCAAAAAAATAGTAACTATATAAGTATGAAGTTATTTTTTACTGCAAAAGTCTCAATGTTCCGCAAAACTGCCAAGTGCTGACTGTATAATAATTAATAATTAATGTTTAATATTTTGTGATAATAAATGATACGCATTTCTTACGCGATCGCTTACATTTCTTGTAATGCACTATTTAAGTCACGGCTATATATTTAAATATAGTTAGTAGATACCTAATTATTAATTTAATGTAATACTTTACATTTGAACAAACGGATTTTTAAATTTATATTTTAAACTATGAAAAAAACTAACTTTTAACTTCTTTTCTAATTTGAGTTATTATTTTCGACGATTAACTTTTAAATTCGAAATTAGGAAAATTTCAAAAACTTACTTATATTCTAACTTAGTGTGTTCTTATATTAAAATAACTTAATTTTGACTAGTTAAAAAAATTACTAACTAGCTCAGTTTTGAATAATATTATGAATACCATTGCAAATCAACAGGCGTATAATCAGTGTTGGATTAACTATTTAATCATTGAGCATTGTAGACAATTTTCTAGAGATCCAAATTGGTCAAAGGCGCAGCCGATTTTATTTTTATGTCTATTGTCTCAATCAAAGCTTCACATACATTTTTATTCGGTCAACTATATAATATTAACTAATAAGTTGAGTAACATCAGTGTGACCACACGTGGTGTCTATAATTTACAATATACACACATTATATTATCATTAATCGATATATTATTATCAAAATTATTTTAATTTTTGCAATGACTCCACAAGGAATAATTAGGACACTGGGGTGCAAATAGAATCATCACAGACGCATTTCTCCTTAATCCAGTCCTGAGTGCTTATAATTGTACAGATAAACATTAAACTTAAGGTCTAATGCCCTAAGATAGTCGTGGCAATCTGTATAATAAGATAATAATTGTTATAATGCATATTTGCTGGTATACAACTATTATCCAGCTAATATTATATGATATCAAATCCCTCTAATCGTTCGACGTTAAGCGGTTTTCGTTTGTTCTATCTTTGCAGTGTACCTTGTAATAATATTATAATACACGTGATGATATAATTAAAGTGTATACTGCAGTGGAGCCCGGAAGATATATACACAGTTGTTGTTGAGACACTGATTTCGTTGTTGTACACAATTTAAATCGCACCCCGCCAACGCATAGCGTTTTCAAACACGGCTATTCCGTCATTGTCGTTGTGGTCGTAAAAAAACCGAAAGTAATTTATTATAAAAAATAATATAATACGATATCAGGCTAGGCGTTTCCCGAAGCGGTCGGTCTCGTTTTTCGTTTATGCGTCGAGCGGGGAATGGGATGCGGGCAAATAAAAAACTCCACAGCGTTCCGAAAAGTTTGTGTGTCAGAATAATAAATGCATATTATTAAATTAGTACACAATAAAGTCGGAGTTACGTAGTGGCACATGGTGCACGATGCAGGGTGGTTTGAACGTACTTTTTGTGGTTTTGAAAGCGTTTCAGGGTGGCGTAACATCAAAATGGTCGTTATTCAATGTGAGTTATAATCAATTCGTAAAATATAACGTACCTATTTGATTATATTACAATAATAATATATATTTTATTATAATATTTTTAGATGCTTAATCGTGCCCCGTTCGGTATTGGTTACAATGGTCGCACACATTCACGCTTGATATATGCAGCACATAGTTTGGAAAAAACATTTTAGAATAATATTATATTTTCTAACTAGCTCGGAAAAATTGTCAGTTTGTTGCAAAGCTAATTTTATTTTTCACTGACATTTAAATAATTCATTTCAGACCCAGAGTAACCTAGCTCTATAATAATTTTTAGTGCATTAGACCATTTTGGCCATTATTTATTAACTAATATTAGTTAGACCAACCCTATACATAAAAAAAAAAAAATTATATTTTATATTATTAATTCCATTTCAAAAAAAGACATCATATTTAATTGATATTTTAACTATATGAGATTATTTCATAACAATTATTGTTAAAAAATGTTAAAAATATGTCAAAATCATTATTAAAGGCTTTTTTTAGAAAATAAAGAATTTGAGGGACACAGCACAGTTAAATTTTCTACAACAGTAGTCTGTAACAGTATAAATTGAAATTGAAATTTGAATTTTCAAAAATTTGTTAATAGCCACAGTATAATTATGGAAAATAAAATCATATTTTAAATACTATTGTTTTATTTTTTAATATTTCATTAATAAAGTATATATGTAGGTGACATAAATGTACCTATTTAATGATCATTATTTAGTTATTTAAAAATATTAATGTATTTATATGCAGATGGATTTATTTTAATTATTTATTTAGATATAACATGTACATTGTCTGTTTTTTCAAGTGAATATTTTATCAAAAAATAAGGAATAACTAAATTCAAATATATTATTGCCACAAACCTTGCAGAAATGTCTGTATACAATTTCATTATGGACGCAAAAAAAACATTTTAAAAATTCTAAGAACTTTCTTTATTTTATGCACCTACACAAAAGAATTTGGGTAAAATTAAGTAATTTTCATTCAAAAAAAAAAAAAAAATCTTAGAATTTCAAATATTTCTGAATAACTTTAGATAGTTCAAAAAATATTTATATATTAATAATACACTTACAGTAAAATAATGTAAAAAAATTCGATAAAAAACATTTTGTTTCTCTCATAAATAAAATATATAATTTCATTTAAATAAAGGAAATAATAATCTAAATCATACAATTTCCACGTTCAAATAGTAATAACCAAGGTTAAAATAAATGTATGAGTGTATAATTGAAATGTTATATTTGACTTAAGAATCATAAAACATGATAATTAAGATTGAACATTATTTTTATTTTTATTTTTTTTTTTAATTGTGCTTACTGCCCCGGAGTATTTTTTGATATATCTCAGGCCTTTGACTGCGTTTGGCATGATGGGCTTCTATTTAAACTAAAACATTTTCTCCCTTCACCATATTATTTAATCATTAAATCATATATTGAAAATCGGTGTTTTTCCGTTCGTCAAAAAAATAATTATTCGACTGTACAGTATATAAAGCTGGAGTTCCCCAGGGTAGTGACTTTTCGCCTATACTTTATGATATCTTCACCACTGATATTCTTACATCAAACCAAACTCTTCTCGTTTTATTTGCTGACGACACAGCAATACATACGTCAAATAAATTTTCTGATATCGCATCTCAAAATCTACAATTTTATCTAAATGAAATAGAATCTTAGGCCAAAACTGGAAAATTAAAATCAATGACGAAAAATCCACACAGGTGAATTTTTCACTAAACAAAAGAGAATGCCCTCATTAAAGTTTAACAACAAACCAATTCCACTTCACCAGTCAACCAAATACCTAGGTATAATTCTGGATAAAAGATTAACCTGGTTAAACCACACCAATCAAAAACGAAAACAACTTAACTCTCGTCTCCATTTACTTGGACCTCTATTAAAATCTAACTTGAGTCTCAAAAACAAACTACTCCTATACAAAGTAATCATCAGGCCAGTATGGTCATACGGCATCCAAATTTGAGGCCCAACAAAACCCGCAAACATTCGCCTTATTCAAGCCTTCCAATTAATTACCCTAAGACTTATCATCGGTGCTCCATGGTACATAACAAATGCAGCCCTCCATAATGACCTAAAAATATAAACAGTAAACGAGCTTACAAAAAGCCACAACAAAAGTTTCCATTCAAGATTAACAAACCACATAAACCCCTTCATTCAAAATATGTCCTCTCTTACATTACCACAAATTCACCGTCTATTAAAAAGAAACTGGTCTAGAGATCTCCTAAAACAGGGGGATATTAATAAAAAAAAAAAATTTTTGAGGTTCTGTTAATGAGCGGTCTCCTCTTCACATTATTCATGTCCATTTTATTATTTTTTCTTTTATATATTATGTTATCATTATTACATATTGTTTTTTATTGTAAACAGATTGAATATATTTAAATAAAAAAAAATAAAAATAAAAAAATAAATTGTACTTTTCAGCATCTATAAAATAACGATTCAGTCCACTGTGTACGGCATCACATACGCCCACTTTGAAATAAACTTATGTGTTATTTTGTTTCCGTTATAATATAATATCTACCGAAATGAAAGAAAATGAGTATTATTTAATAGCTAATAAAAGTTTTTTCTTTTACTATAATTATAATTTAAACCTGAAAAAAATATGCCAATATACGGACGGTGTTTCGCGGACGTCCCATTCGGTCCAATAATCATTTGGTATAATATAATCATTATTATGCTTCGGTATATAGCTGGTGTATAATATACGGTATATACCTAGTATTACCTACCTATAACCTACACGCCGCGGCAGGATTATATAAATCGACGATCGCAAGTATATTGTTTAGGTACGTTTATTGATGACGGCGTTATTCCGGACACGAGTGTAACATTACACTGTACACAATATGCGTATACCTGCAGCTATTGCCTTTGTGTAAAGTGATTGATTTCGATAGATCTCTAGACGCATCCAATTACTGCTTACACGGGAGTATGGCACGCATTTTGTATATATATTTGTATGTGTGTGTGTTGTATTCTATATAGAGTACAATATAGTATAATATACGTAATATAATATTGAATTACTTTGTTAAATTAGATATATTATTATAATATAATACACGCCATGAGTGTATAGAGCGCAATTAATCGCATCGCATCACGTTGTATAATAGGTGGTTATTTTATTCGCAGGTCGCAGTACCGGATCCTTAGATTTCTCTCGCGGGAGCAGGCCGAGGTGCAACTATATTATAATTTTTAAGACGCATTATAAACAAAAATTGCCATTAATTATAATATACTTTCCGGTATTTGATAAAATTGAAGATACAGTTCAAAAATAAAACGTTTTAACTATGTGTGCACACTACCTCATGCATGGTTCATGACGTGTTCTTTTAAATCGAGTCACGCGTAAAGATAAAACCTAATCCATAATAATCTGCATAGAATAAAGGAGCACGGGTAATTTCTTAAAATTATTTTTTTTTCGTCATCATTATGTCGATATTGTAAATAATTTATTTTTCCTTACAAAGTTAGAAAATCTAAAATAACCTAAGCTTTGAAGATCCAGTGCACCCCATGCACGAACGCTAATCCGTCACTTAAATATAAATTTTTATTTTTTTTTTTTTTTTGACATGTTTTAAGGTTATTATAACTCAAAACTATATATATATTTCTGTATATTTCTAATTTTTACTCTTTTAATTACTTGTTGCACATTGTAATGATTTCAAAGCATGGTTTTTCATTGACAAATAAACCGAAAAAATAACTGATAAATGATGAAATAAAAGTACCTGTGTAACTGACGAATGTATATTTATAATATAAGTGTGATTTATACTTGGAAGTTACAAAGAATACACTTACTATATACCATACGCGTGTGTAAGCAGAACTTTGAAAAAAAATCTTGTGCTTGTTTTCGATGTGATTTTCCGTGCGTTTATACCACGATTCAGTGTTCAAAATCATGTCAGTACAATTTAAAAAAGAATTTATTTTATTCGTTATCTTCGTCTGGGTAATAATTTTCTCGGTGATTTATCGGACCGACGCAATTCCAATGCATTTATATTTTATAACGCACGTACAGTTTACTATGGTCGTCTCTCAGAGCTCTCGCATCGTCATTGTGTGTTATGAGGACTTATAGATTTAATAAATAATAACGTAACTATCCATTTTTTGTTGACAGGTTTATTATACATATATAAATAAAAAATAACAACTACGGTGGTCTCGCGACGTCTTGACGTGTCTGAAATAAATTCAAAACGTCTAATTTTCGATGGGTTCATTATATTCTTACGTCGAGCACGAAAACTTTGGGCTTACAATATTTGTATTATTATTATTTATTATACGCACATAAAAATAACTCGGAGGTATTCTGTGAAATTATTTGGACGATTTCGTTGGTATCTATCTACACCGTTGCTCGCGTGTACGTGTACACGTGACGGAATCCCTGTCTATTTTGTATTTGTGGCCAAATATTGATTGAAATATGTACGGGACGGATAAATTATTATATTATGTGGGCAGCAGCGGTCGTATACGTTTCACCCGACGCACGACGACGAGGTGGACTTAGAACTAATTGTCGCCAGCGAACGCATTTTCATCTGATACTCGATATAATAACCCTCCTCCGAACACTGCCCATCAATCTAAAAATAAAAACTGCTTAATAAATGAAATCCCGTTACAATTATAACAGATCGCATTAACCTGGAATTCTTTAAACACTATATATATATATATATATATACACAAGTACACAAACCACTCCCTCCCTAACACCTCGTGTACTCATTAGTAGCCGAAACTGTGAAGGGGGTAGTCGTGTTAGACTATTTGCCTCTACGCCCACCTATACCATACATTTACAGTTTTAAAGATATGTCCACGTTTTGACAAATAATAATATCAAAAATTTACATTGAATGACTTAAAATAACGATGAAATAATTGTTATCAAACTGTACTATGAGCCGCGTTATCGAGCTCATCATTAAAATTATTTATTTTTTTAAAAATTAGATCAGATTTCTCGTATTTTATTTCCAACTGTGACCTACACTCTTAACGGTATAGTGACAGAGGACTGTTGTTAATACTTAATACCATACCTCGCATAGCTTATTTAAGTGAGTGGTGAGTATGCGATTACCTATGCTGTAACTATAGTTTACTTAATTTATATTAATATGCATACCAATTTCCTATATTATTAACAACATATATTATATTTTATCAGGTAACATAGTATTTATGGGCATTCTACAATTTTATTTTTAACTTTTCATTTTTATCTATACAACATTTTTTAATGAAAAAAACTTTTATAAATGTTAAAGTTCTTAAACAATGTTTCAATAAAATAAAATAATTACCCTATCTGAATATAAATCCGATGAATAATATTAATAACCTACTACGAACGCCGTTCTGTTAAATACCAGCCATATTATTATTATTATTGGGTTTAAATTGAGTACACATAACTGTAACGAAAACACGTCAATAAAATAAAGTGAATAATGTTCATGAATATGTTATTAGTATTTCGAGGAAAACAATAACAAGCCTGCAGAATTCTAATGAAATTATTTAGAGAATTCAGTATTTAATTATTATTTTTGAAAATATTATCAAAATGCAATGAGGGGCTACAAAACGTAGAAAATATGTTTTCGTAGCTTGACATTATTATTATAATAGGTGTAGGTACATACTTTACTTTGTTCAGTGAGAGAAAACACGCTGCGGACTAACAAAATTTGGTTTTTCTGCGCATTCCACGTGACACTCTACCATCGGAGAACCGTTTTCGATGGCAGGGTGACGCGGAAGGATGCACAGAATCGGCGTATTCTGTCGATAGTATAAAACACTACATCATAATGTTGATGATAATTGATCCAAAATCTAACGACTAAAATGGCAAACACAATAAACATCGTATCATAATTATTATAGATGTGCATAGATTCGCTTCTAAACAAGGAAGACCACAATTCAAGAATAAAACTATCAAATTATATCGCTGTAAAATTAATACAGAATCAAAGTATCAAAATTCAAATGTTCTATCAATAATAAAAATATTTATATTTATGTATTAGAGGTTTAATGATATTTTAAAAATATAATCTAATTAAACATTCAACGTATAATAAAATTAAAATCGTGAAAGCCCATAGTAATCCGTTTTATAAAATTCACCATTGAAATATTGAATTCGTCGAATCTATTATAATTCTTGAACGCTAAATCTAACCACTGTGTATTGTATAGTACTTATCAATGTTTAAACAAGCTAAAGACATTCATTTAAAAAAAAGTTGTGAGCCAGTATTATACTACAATGCTACCGTGGTATACCATCTTATACCAGAGATTAGATTCCGATTACTCGCATTACTCATGCGGTATATGTTATACCAGTTTCCAGTTACCATTTAATTTCAACAATACCAACACTTGAATCACTTCATCACATTGAAATTTATTTTATACGCCATTTATCCCGTGCCACCCGAAATGCATTTAGATATTTACACATAAAAAGAAAATCGCCGTGAGTATCACTTAATAACCTCAGCGCAGATTTTGTTTTCTTAGAAATCACGGTCACGGTGCAATGTGAAGTCGTCATAAATTCGTAGTAGTAGGTGCACAGATAATACAGTTAATAAACTTACCTAACCATGGTGTACTTAAATTTTGATTATTAAAACTAAACACATTAAACGCTAAATCTTGGCGTTTACTATAGGGTTAGGTTACTATATGTTTGAAAAATATGTTTCCTCACTATATACACGGAACTTCTGTAAGTTATATCACGGTAATTTTGAAGGCTCTATACAGTAATTTCATTTTTCAACACTATAATAGGTAACGCTTTTTCGTGATGGCAGCTGACGTTTGCACGGAATTACTATAGACTCAAATTTTAAATGGGAACGTATATAGATGTTTACACATCAATATAAATACTCTGATTTTTGCAATAAGTGAGAATCTACCAATAAAAATGATTGTTCGTTTGCTAGTAATCACTTAGTAATTTGGAAACCCCAAAAGCTATTGAAACAATATTCGCATATTAGGTTTGGTTGGTACTCACATTGGTTTTTCTTTTGGTTAAGTGCCGAGAAAAATAAAATCAAAAAAAAAATTTTTTTTTAATTTGTAAACTCTTTACAAGCAATCATCAAACATTTTTTTAAGAAATAATAAAACTTCTTTTCGATTCTCTATATAATATTAGCATTTTATAAACACTATTACATATATATTATATAAAAATAATATTAAGTCACAAAAAAAATTATACATTACACATGCTATACATTTCACCGTTTTTCCGTTGTCCGTATAGGACACTATACTAAATAATAGGTACATAATATTATATTCGTAACATTTTGTAAGATTATTGAAAATTTTGAATTTTAATAAATCTAAATTGCATTACAAAACACTGCAGAGAGTCCCTCGAAATTCGGTGCATCCACAATCTATATAATATAAACTATTAAGTACCTACAAAAAATAAGTAAACATATTATATACCTACATTAATGTATTCGCACAACATTTTTTTTTCATCTTTCATCCTCTTCCCGTGCTTATAAAATAGTTATTGTTTTAAAAGTTGAGTAGGTAGTTGTAATTCAAAGACTGCGAATACGCCGCAAAATACGTTTGTCGAAATACTCATAATTGCTGTTCGGAACAAAGTACCACCAGATTTAAGGTAATTTATTCAAAAATGTATAATATATTTTTTGGTTGTAAGTATAATTTTCAGAAAAGTACACCCATACTTAATATCTTGAAGTTTAATTGTTCATTGTGAAACATCAGATAATTTGGTCGGGATGGTTTCGGTTGCTCTTGTAATTCACATGCAGTTACTTAACCAAACGAAAAGTGAACTTTGATGTTTAACATATACTCCTAAAATAATGTTGTGTAATATAACACTCAATAATAAAACACAGCGTACGAATACATTTCAACTCAAACGTACACTCGCAAGCTATAAAATAATAATAAAAATAAAACATTTTAGAAATATAAGTGCATAATAATATTCTGCAGTTGTGTGCATAATAAATTATTAATTTTAAAATTTAAACTGTAAACGAACATTTTCATATAGTATAAATATATAGAGATACATCGATAATTTGTTTTTATTATTATTTGAAGGCATCAACAGCGTAGTTATTAGCCGGCGATTACATTATTTACATTAAATTACGTTTATTCATTTATAATTGTGCATTGATTTACTTAGCCACTTAAGTTAAATTATATAACAGAGGTTAACTTCAGAGATAAAATTTAATAGTTTTCTGGATATATTGGGAGTTGTTGTGAATAACTACCCATATAGAAATTCTGCAAATTTCTGTTTGATCCTTATTTCATTGTACTGGTGACATTTTAGAAGTATGTGCTTGACAGTAGTGAGTTTTTTGCCATCTTCCATGATCATGAGATGACCTTATGTCAACTTTTTAACCCAGATAAAATCACAATAAACAATTTACTAACATATTGGTTTCCACAACTGGCAATGTATAAATACAGGTTAATTCACCAAGCATGATTACCCCTCCCCTTTTTTCGTCAATAATTCAGTTATTCAAAATCTGATTATTGGAATTTTTAAATAAACTTAAAGACTATATTTTTAAATTCTTGAGATTTTTTATACAACATGGAAAAGTCCTGTAGGAATACCAACTTCTGTTTTTCAAATGAGAACCCCTTTTCTACTGTAAATTATGACAATCCGAATATAAATGAGTAGTTTTTGAGTTATTTAATTTTGTGTACTAAGGGTAATATGTTCATGATAACGGGTTTGTAAGATATAGAAGCTATGGTGAATTGAAAAGTCTAGTAATTAAAATTAATCTTTGAACATTTACTATTTGTAAAAATGGTCTAAGTGTAATAAGCACTAGATCCTATTATATACTAAATAATATTACATATTATATTTAATATTTCTGTAAATCCATTTTTAAGAACTTTCATCCCTAGTATAAATATTTTAATAACTGAAAAACTACTCGTTCAAAATTTAAATTAAGTACTTTCATCAAAATTTTCAAAATAATTATTTACTAATAATTTAAAATTAAAAAACGAGAATTTTCCTTTGAAAAACAGAAGTTTGTATCACCGCAGGAAACTCCTTAAATAGTACAAAATAATAAAAGAATTGGATACCTACTATGATTATAAAAGGAAAAATGGGGGTGATTATGTTTGGTGAATCACCCTGTATATTGGTATTCAAAATCATAATAATTTTCCATACGAATAAATTTTAAAAACCATATAACAATATTTTTTGTATTATTCCACAGCACACATATTATTATGGTTCATATCGGATTTCCAGAGAACCACATAATCGTCAAAGATTTATTACTACCTACACAATTTGAAGTTTTCTGACAGTAACTATAAATATTAAAGTTTTTCAACCATCAATACTATCTAAAAAGCACTTTAGAATTGGTTATGACAAAATCGAATAATATACCTTACATAATAATATATTAGTACACGGTGAGCACAGAGCACTTTAAAAGTATACTAATCTTCACGGTAGAAGAACATGCTTTAGAGTACCTACCTATAGTAAAGGCGTCCCACTTAGTTATTTGAAAACTGATTAAAACTGTAAGGTTTCCTGAAATATTGTATAGTTTAGCATTATTTGAATAATTTTAACTGTAGATAATAATATATTTAAAGTCGGTAAATCCCAATACATTTCGAAAATTTTTTTTACGTATATTTTTCACTTACAGTAGGTAAGTAATATGCTTAAAGAAACAATTTAAAAAAATGACATTTCACAGCATCTTTCAATTTTTGAAGGTATACCGTGGATTTTTTTCAACACTTTATATTATAATATATATCTTTATCCAGAAAACTATTCAAACGAAAAAGAAATGATAAAAAAAGTATACTAAACAAAAACTTTATTGTATATAAAACCAATAAATTTCCTTTTCACCATAACAATAAATATAGGTATAAAATGCAGATTATATACAAAACAACATTTTTTTTTTAATATATTATTTATAAACGAAAAACCTTTAAACCAAACAAAAAATGAAAAAACAATATTATTATGATACTTTGCCCAAAGGAAAAAATACTACTCACATACCATAAACTTTAAATTATATCCTAAAGAAAAAATGGACTAGTTTTGAATAGCAAATTTGAAAAATATTGTTGTTTTTTTTTAATCTCAGTACTACTAATTAAGTGTAGGTATAATATTGATATTATTAAAAGTTATTCGCCTTAAACGCATCTATGAGAAGGTTAGTAATTAAATTATTTTTCTTTATTAAAACGATTAAACACTTTCTCTTATTTGATTTTATTATTCTGTAGCCATCCTTATAGGAATTATGAGGCTCAGGGTAAATAAAATATTGTTCGATCTAAAATTGTAGATTAATTCGTAAAAAATAGTTAACTTATTAAATAAAGTGTAGATTACCAATTAAAATTTAGGTTATTATTCCATATCCATATAAATATACTCGTATAGTATTGTTAGCAAACATTTATAATAACAGAATAAAGATTATTTAATCTCTTAGATGGAAAATCTTAGGCTCAGAATAATCCATATGACTCTATTGATTTTAATATTAAAGTAAATTGATATACTATTCATTTTTTTTTAATTTTAAAGTAAAAATATAATCTAAGGGTCAAAATAGGTCTTTTATATTTTTACTTTAATTAGATAGGTCAATTTACTTCAATATTAAGAGTAAAATAGATTATTCCAAAGCATTGAGTACAACAGAAAAAAACACATGCAGATATGACGTCGTCCTCTCAATAAAAATTATTGCAAATGCGATAACCAAAATAATATTTGAGCACCAAATAATTCAATGGTTGTAATTTCGTAACTATTGAATAATCATAATTAGTTTAAATTTTTGAATAAACCTTAATAAATATATCAAAAAAAATCATAGTTGAAAAATAGTTAGTGTCTATTTGCATGCATTTATGTCAAAAAGCGCAAGGTCCGGGTCGTAGGCAACATTCGCCCTGCCATAAGGATGACCACACAGCAACAAATGAGAAATTTGCAATGAAATCAAATCAAAGTATTAAGCCTTTGTGCGCTTACAATAAAAAAAATTGTGAAAACCTTGATCGATGACTATGCGCGATGCTTGAGTCAACTAGCCATCAACATAATATGTCATACACTTGATGACTGCCACGATTAACTTTACCACCGTGTGTAACTGTGACGTTACTTACAATAGGATTATAAACGCGATTCGTGTGTTTCAGTTGGATCGCGAATCGGCATTGGCCTATTTGGACAAGATCGACAGGGAGCTGTACCGACTGGACGCCCGTTACTCCGACCAGGCCGTAGAAGTATCAAACAAAGACATCGTGAGTACATATGAATTTCTATACACTGTAACAGAAGTTCCTTTTCAACCATTTTTAACCATAACGAGCTCTACTTGAAACTCTAAGTTTCTAAGTAATCGATCACTATTTATTTTTTAATATCTATCTTTACATTGTTTTTTGTAAGATCTACAATATCCCTTACATTCTTAAAATAATTTGTTTGTACAGAGACTATATTATAATATACATATGATATAGTATTATAAAGCTGCATATTATGTCTATATATAAATAAAAGGCAATATTTGTGTGTGTGTGTGTGTGTGTGTGTGTGTGTGTGTGTGTGTGTGTGTGTGTGTGTGTGTGTGTGTGTGTGTGTGTGTGTGTGTGTGTGTGTGTGTGTGTGTGTGTGTGTGTGTGTGTGTGTGGATCATAGCTAAGTCCATCACACTCACTCGCGGTTCTGACATTTGGTACATTGCAATTTGCAGGTAATCCTGTATTGTCCGAAAATCTGCACTTCGAAACCAATTTTTTAAATTTTACATTTCAAAAGGACTCTCGCACAGGAATTTGTTAGCTCGCGTAAAACGAATATTATGTTTCTGTTCGTATAGAGTTGCTATTGATTATGAAAAGTAAAATAATTATCGATATAATTGGAAATAATTGTGTGTTTTATATTTGGTCAAAACCACCCAAATGGCCGTATTAAAAATCTGTGCAGATTACATTAAACCATACAGGGAAGGAACGTAATTGAAATTTTGTTTTTCGACATCACAAAACTGAAGACTTATAATTAAATGTATTGTCGTATACCTATCTTTCGATGGTACACTTCCACCTAATTTTGAGAACTCAAACGACCATGAATCAACCGGTTACAGAATTGTTCTCAAAATGTTGGTATGACCACTTTACCTTTTAGACCTCGCCTTCAAAGACCATAAATCAATCGGTTACAGATCAGACTCGGAGTAAAGCTAACGTGTTGTGGCTACTCAATAATTATATAATAATCTGCACTGAAAACGTATTTTATTATATTCAAAAACAAACAAACATATAAAACACGGGACTCTATGAAACTCTACACACTAGTGTCTCGATAGAAAACCCGCATTGCCCTTTTACCGCGGTGCTCACGTTCTTAAATATTATTTACAAACTGCTGTCTCATAAGCTCATTTGCTTCATTGACTTATGTTATAAATATTATACTGTCTATTTGACAGTATTATTTTATTATATTTTAATTTTAATTGTGTATTTCACCAAAACACGTTAGCTTATACAACAGTATTTAGTCGGGCTACATTCGAATGATAAAACTTTGTAATCTGTAGCATGTATATAGGTGTACTCAAAACGTGCAGAATACACACCATATACCTTTATATATTATACAACGTATAATTTATTACGTACTCAGAAACTATCCACGTGAAGTAGCTGTAAACATTCGTCTAAAACCTATACCAATCGCATTTATACCCGGCACACACGTACATATTGCTGGTGTAGTAAAATAATCGAAATTTCCGTTTTATCGCTGCAGTATACGGCTTATTCTCAAATTTCTAGTACCCGGCTTACATTACGATATATCGAGACAATGCAGCTACAATACACTCACTGCACAGTGCACTATATGAAATAATATTCTATTTAGTTATATTAAACAACGCTATTTTAAGAAGATATAAAAAGAACTTCATATTAAAATTAAATTGTTCAATAGATTTTTTTAGATATTTAAATTTTGTACAACTAAAAAAAAGTCTTAGGTATATATTATACACATCTATACAAATTATATACAACTATTAAAAATAATACAATTATTTAATTAGGAATCACATATACATTACCTGTTCATTGGGAGGCAATTGGTGTTAGACTATTTTCATGTACGATAAAGTTTAGGGTACGTCCGGAGTTCACTTGTATACAATCGAAAGACAATTCGTATAAAAACTATCAACCTTTTTAACTTCGGGAAGAAACTAGTATGCGCTCAACTAACTGTATTATAATAATCGCAACGTTCTTGCACCGGTCATCGCGTGTGTTGTTTAAAATTCGTACTTCGACATTGCCAATAATGAGCGTTAGCAAAATTATTAAATGATTATTTTCTATCGAAAATTTTACCTGTTGAAGAAAAACGAGCCGCTGGAGAAATGTATAGGTAGTTTGGTGCCTACCTATATACTATACTGCTCGGGTAATTTACCTAGATATATTATGCAACGCGTATGGTCTAATCTTGTTTTAATTAATTTTCATATAAACGTAAGCACCAATATACGTTGTATATATATATATATATATATATATATTCTACCCAAAGTAG
Organism: Pentalonia nigronervosa; assembly: GCA_014851325.1. Lineage (NCBI taxonomy): Eukaryota > Metazoa > Arthropoda > Insecta > Hemiptera > Aphididae > Pentalonia > Pentalonia nigronervosa. Next base: position 186,029 of record JACXSJ010000050.1, read on the forward strand.
AATTATATTGCACATATATTATTAATATTGCACAATACGCGTCGTGCTATATTTTTGTAATGTTTACACAGCTGGCTTTCGTTCCACATTTCTAACTTTAATTTAACCATTGTCAATACATAATATATAGTATATAGGTACTATTATTATGCAAACACCGTGTATGTGATAGACATATTACCGTTTACGAAATATATTAAAATATGCGTTTTGTTAAATAATCGGTATACTCGTATATTCGTTTTGTGGAAGTTCCACGGGAATTGAATGTATTTCGTTAACCGAAATCATCTTTACATTTTAAGGTTTATTTACAGGAAAATCCAATAAAATTCCAAAAGAACTATGAATCTTCTGATTTCAATGACATTGATGGAACATTAACCGAACTAAAAGAAATGCAACAAATACTCAGAGACAAATATAGCAAAAAAAGCATCGACTTGGACGAGGAAGATTACAATTCGAAACGTACTGGCCGTAAAATTGACTTTGTTTTCTTTTCATGAATAACCTATTTATATTATTTTATTTAGGAATTCGAAAAATCTTGGAATCAAAACTGCGCATGTCTGATTTGCAGTATAATCGACTTTTAGAGACATTAACAACTCCGTCGGACTATACGTATGCTCAGACGATGATGGACGAAATCATTTATCAGTTAGCTAAGCTAATGTTCAACCAAGGACTTTTCATCGGTAAGTCTCGTCAGTTGATATAGTAATATAATATGCAGGGAGGACGATAGGCTGTTAATTCCAGAGCTTTAGTCTGATTACACTTTTTTTTTTAAATTATTATTAAAATATCTAAATTATATTTTCGGACGTAATCTGGACGGGAGTTTGGATTTTAAAAGGTGTACAAGAGTCTCTTTAAGCCTGTATAGAAGCAATTAATTTTTCCCCTAAGATAATATTACTATTTTTTTCTAGTCTCTGTTTCAAATTGCATTTCTCGTTAACTTTTATTTTACTATAGGGTAAGAATATAAAATTATCAGGTGTACGCACATCTTAAAATATCAACGAACAAAAAGTATTGGATCGCATGCACTTAAGATATTGTAATAAACTCGTCGAATTAATTACTAAACTATTTCCTTTGAAAAGTAAAATGAAATAGTTAAGCAAAAAAAATAACATTGTTATAGATAATATTTAAAAATGTTTAATCTATCAATATTTTATTCGTTCAATGATTTTAGTATTATATAAAACAATAATTACACGTATTTGCAAGAAGGAAATTAAAAAAAAATTAGTTTAACTTCTTAACAAATCAATTGATTTAAATAAATAATTTATTTAAAATATTATTGTCATGCATAATTGCCGTATAATTGTAAAACGGCGCTCTGGGTATGCAATTTAAGGTCATATCTGTCTATATTATAATAAATAATAATATTACTTTTATTCTCGTAAAAATATGAAATACTTATAATACAAATTAAATGTTCCTTTAAAATTATACAGGGATAACCATATAATATTGTTAATTATGATAATTTAAAGAAAATAAATTTCCTAGACTTTTTTTAAATTATAACGTCGTGATATTGATATGTATGTAGGAACAATTTGGTTATTTTCTGTTATTGCACTCAAAGTAAATTAATAACTGTTGGCGACCACCACGAATTATAATCTTATTGAACATCACTATTTAACCTATTTTATGTTTAGCCTAATTATTTACAATATATATTATGAATATATTATATCGTAAATTAAAGTATATTGTTGATTGTAAAAAGCAAAAATGTACCCATATAGCTATTCTCCTATTGTGGAAATTCTAAACAAGATATGAATACTATACAAACTACTTACAAACTTTATAAACATTGTGTATGTATAATAGCATGTGAGTTATAAGTTTGTAAATAGTTTACATTCTAAAATAATTTTCAGTAAAACAAATTCTTCCCTTTCAAATGGGTCGTAGTTAAAATAAGGAAAACTAATGGATACATTTCTCAGGTCCACAAAGTTTTATTTACTTTTCATATGCAAAAATTGATAAATCGGTCAACCTAAAATGATGTTGTTTATCGTCATTGATCGACGAGACGGAATAATTTTGTTCGTAATTTAGGTGGGTCGGAAGCTCAAGAATCTTTGCAAAAGTTTACGGATTTCTTGGAAACCGAAGCAAGCCGGGGAAGGATTTCCAGAGCCCTTGAAAAAAAGATATTGGGTAAGTTAAAATACACAAACTTACATACGTATACATATTATCCAAAAATAAATATCAATAGTTATTATAATTAAGTGCTTGTACTTATTTTATAAGCCCAAATCGTCTCAATTATATACATAATATTAATATTTTGTTTACGTTTCAGATTTACTAATCACATCACTTTCGGATACATTGACCGAACACCCGGAACTGATGGCCGCTGCCAAGGAGGGTTTTAGCAAATACCTAGATGCCTACCCAAATCCAGGTATAAGACCGTGTTGATTATATTATAAGTCTATAATTTTTTAAATATTTTCTAAAAATATCGTTCTTATTATTTTATACGTGTATACTTATCACAATACTTTAAATTTTCAGCAGCAAATAATGAAACGTATTCCAATTATTCCTTAAATATTATTAAATAGTTATTATTGATTATTACAATAATACGAATCGATACAATACATATTTTAATGGTTTGCTCGTGTATTTATATAGAATCAAATGCTATTCACAAAATGAAAAACGACAACTTTTCTGCAAAGACGAGAAGAGACACAAATCCGGTGAAAGGACAGCCAAATAGTGACTTGGAAACAGCCTTGGTGAAGCGGAGTGTGAAGACGTCCGGTATCGAAGACAATGAAGTTGGTAGCGTAGAGGCGAAAAATTAAGACAAACATAAACACATTATTATATTAATCTCGACATCGTAGACTATTAATTCAAAAAAAAAAAATAATAAGGAATCTCTCCTCCCGAATAAAAAAAAATAATCTCACAATATTCATTACATTTATATTCTATGATTTAATATAATGTTATAGATTTATGTGTGTGCGTGTCCGTGTGTAACGTTCCCGACCACCACTCCCATCTGGCATCTTTATACTTCCTCGTCAATCTATATTCCTATATTGCTATATTACTGGTCATCCCTCTCGTTCTGTCGTCTCCTGACTCAATATCTCGTTTAGGTCAATTTAAATTTTAATATATAATATTATACTTACAGACGACTCTATAAAATAAATTATATTAAATGATATCTCTATTTTTTACGTGTAACGCGCGACGAAATTGTGTTGGGTGTGTGCAGTGCTATATACATTTTGTGATTTGTGATAATTTAATTATATTATACTATATACATAACATTATATTATATCATTTGTAGTGTTTATCATATTTAACTATTTACCTATCGTGATACATATAGATATACAAATAATATATACTATTTATTATATTGCATTAAAAACGTATTCGTGTATACCAAGAATGGCGAACCTTTTAGTATCTTTGTGTCGAAAAACAAATTTGAGTTTTTACGTAAGCGGGCGAATAGTAGGTATAGATTACAGTATGAAATTATTTAAAAATACACAAATTTAAGAATCCAATCAGATGTTAATTGTTACGTATTTTAAACTTTACTTTATTATTTCATTTCAATATAAAAACATAATTTTTATTTATACATTAATTAAAATATATTTAAGTATTAAACACTAAAAAAAACAAAATCTGAAAGAAATATGTTTTTTGAACGTATAAATTATTAATTAGTTTTTAATGAAAAATGTACTGCTGCATTTTTCCACCTAACGAATCAACCCTGGAATTACAATAATTAGTAGTGTTCAATTAAACACATGCTGCACTAATATCTGTTCCAAGACGATTTCTTAATATTAATTTAATTAAACTACGGAGAAAAAGGTTATTTATAGTTTTTTTCATAAAAGAAAATAAATTTGAAAATATTTCCCACTCAATGAGAATCAAGTTTCTGCTCTTATCGATAAGTTAAGTATAATCAGAGACGAATTTGGGGAAGGGGCAGGAGGAGCTTGAACCCCGAGTGGTAAATTTTGAAGACTGGTAAAAAAATAATAATACAAATAATAAAATTATTACCTACTGTAATTATCATTTTTAATGACAAATAACAATACTCTATAATAAGTTATACTTAACACTGTACTTAAAATATCTGATCATCAAAAATAATTATCAAGATTTATATCCATAAATAAAAATTGCGTTAATAAATTGCTCTAATTCTAACTATTCTTAGAGGATTTTTTCATCTTAATAAGGATCAAGTCTTAATTGAGATCAAGAACTGCTGACGAAAGGCTAAATTCCTTAGCTGTTTTAACCATAAAGTTAGATTTTACAAATAAATTAAATTACGATAATATAAATGATACATTTTCCAATGAAAAAGCTAGGCTTAAACATTTTATTATTATATTTCAATTTCCTTCATTAAAATTAAATAACTATACATTATAATAAATAAATTACACTTATATGTATTATAAATATATATAAAGTTATTGTAAGACAATTGTAAGAAATTTTTACAATGAGGTGGGGAGGGAGCATATTTTTTTCTAACCTGCGGTGCAAAATATCTAAATACGTCTCTGGGTATAATCCGTATGATTAAGAATTATATTTTAATTGAGTACTCACTGAAGTTGTATGACACGCATGGCATAAGTTCGCCATCCCTGGTATATACCCGCATACGAATACAATATAAAAATCTAACCAGTAACATTTTTACCCCGTCATTGTTTATTATTTAAGATCAATAAAGTTATTTAGCAATGGCTAATGATTGTAAGTATAATATAATAATAATTCGTCGATATTATTGTTCTTGTTATACTGACTACCGTTGTATTAATTGTCATGGCGAGCATGATGTGTAGCAACCTAACCGTGCGCCTTTAATCCATAATTTATTTATATTAATTATATAAACAATTGAACGGATATAGTTAAATTTAACACTTCATATAATATTATAGTACATACCACTAGCTAATATATACATTATGCATACATGTATGGAAACAATTCTAATAGTTAAATAATATGTTAACCCTTTATAATATTTTATAATAGGTGTATTATATTAAATTATATAACAAAAGGCGTCCGAAAAAGATAAAGAACGCAAATTAGCATTACCTACATATAAATATCAAATTGTATTACCAGATACACATTTAAGTAAAGGTCCAATTTTAATCTTATTATTTAAAAATATATAAATTATATTATATTATATTTTACAATAATACTCGCGTGTCCTACGCCTATATATCGTTTTTCTGTAAATTAATTAATTATATAATAATATTATATTATATTATATCACCATCGGTATATGTATTGTGTAATATTTTATTTATCATTATAATATATTATACAAACATGTTTAAATAGAAAACTGTATTATTATATTATGCCTACCCCGCGACGATATGTCCATACTATAAGTTTTAAACCATTAAAAAAAGGTTCAATTCGGTGCTATTTCTGAAATTTAAAAATGCTGATTATTGGATTAAATTGTCCATCGGTATTTAGAACTGGCGGCAGGGTTCCAATGAGAACGCTGTTTACACGGTCACGTCGGCTTGCACACTATCTATATTCTACAGGTTGATTCACACAGTCTTCTCACCCCCCTCCCCCCACCCATTTTTGCTTAAACTATGAATTTATTTATTTTTAAATGTTTAGGTATTTATACCATTTAAAGAGTAAGTATTCTGTGCAGATAAAAAGTTCTTTTTTCAAATAATAATCAACTTTTTTTTGCTGAAAATTATTAATGAACGTATTTGCATCTGATATTATTCTCCAGCACTAGATAATCAGAGATAATGTAGATAATCACACAGATCCTTAACCCAATTTAATAGGGCAGAGCTGTATCTTTAATTCTCTTATTTTTACGTTATTAGTAATAACATATGGATTTTGCATATAATGCATATTCATATTTTTATGGGCAATTACATGCAATAAATGGATTTTCGTCGATCAAACTCAAATAAATAATATTACAAATTATTACTTTGCATATTTTGAATGCAAGTGTATATTTTCTATAAAAACGAATGTTCTTGCGTTTTACGTATACATTTATTTGTTTTAATTAATTTTTTAATTGTATTTACAATTATATATATATTTGTTCCACAACATAAAAATTGAAAATATTTTTAAAAATAATATAATATTACGTTTCTGTAGATTATTATTAGTTAGTAAGTACTTAATTAATTACATACTGGTTTTCCTATCATATATTTTTATCTTATCTACTTTGTCTTAACAGTATCTTCAATACTACAGAAGGCGAACTGACAGTATGACGACTATACTTCGAAGTGTACATTCGGCAATAGTCAAAACGTATTATAAAAATGTGTCCATTTTATAAAACATTGTTTGTGTTTGTTACATTACAATGCCAAAGTTTCCAAGTTCAAAATTACCATCACTTAGAAAATGGATTTAACCATATAACAAATCAGGTGAGGTTTTTAAAACCTCAAATAATAATTCAGTTTTTTGTCAAAATTGTAATAAAATAGTTGTAGTAGGAAAAAAGTTTCAAATGAATTGGTAAATGATTGCTTTAGAGTATTATAGCTAGAAGGAGGTTACGACAAAAAAATTTTATTAGTGTTATTCAATGCAGCCCCGTATATGGTTAAGGCTACCAACAAAACGATTTAAAACGATTTTATTCCAACCTTATTCGTGTGACTTGTACTGCACATATAGAATTCATCGAAACGCTGAAAAGATTATGGATATTTTTCATGAAATAAACTATTTAATTAACAACGGAAAAAATATATTTTTGAAAGCTCCTTATAGGATTCAATTATATCATGAAAATGTTATGAAATAAACCATTAACGCCTCAGCCTGTAATAATACGGTGGAGTGCTTGGTTAGAACCAACAATATTTTATGCAGATAATTTCGAACATTTTAATAATGTTATTCAAAACCTACTAAAAGATGATGTCAAGAGTATTAAAAATTGTAAACAAATTCTAACTACATCAAATATAATTAACGATTTAACTTATATTAAAACAAATTTTTCGATTATTGTTGAAAGTATTGTTAAAAAGCTTGATACTTCAGATTTACAACCCATAGATGCATTAGACATTTTTAAACATGTTACAAATTCTATTATTAATCAATCTGAAAATGAAAATAGCGCATTAATTTTAAAAAGTGTTTTTAAATTCTTAATAAAAATAAAGGCTTGCTAATTTTAAAAGAAATTTCTAAAACATACCAAGGTGAGAATGTCGATTTCAAGAATCAAACATTTTTCTCCGGAAATGTTATCGAGTTTTAAATATGCACCCATAACAAGTGTTCAAATTTTTCTGCGTATAAACACATTCTTACAAACTATCGTTATAACTTAACTAAGATCAATATGTAACACGTTATTCTTACTTGTTTTTCCAATAATGATTAAATTATATATTATTTTATCACAATCATAAAATACATTGTAGTTTATTTTTTTCATCACTAATGTTTTGATTTTATAGTTTTACAATAAATAAATAAATAGCTGTAATAACCAAAAATTATTTTTCATATTTTGTGCTTTTTAAGTGCATATTTTAAAATTTTAAATGCATATAAATCCGGTCTTTAGTCATAAGTAAAAATGTTTAACAACAATAATTGTTTTACATTTTTAAAAAATATCTAAAATACAGTTCATAAATGGTGATCAAAATCACAAAAATGCACAAACGTTTGAAAGTAATTTTGTACAAATTTTAAACTTTAAAATGTCAAAAAAATATGCAAGAGGCCATTCAAAAACAAACAGTCCCCCACATTCCCATCGGGCTCTCTCAATGAGACTTAGTTCTATATTTTTTGTATCTGCCATCATTTTCTAGTACAGTAAAAATGCTCCAATTTCCTTCATCAGTATCTTTTCTAATAGAAAAGTAAACCTAGTTGGTACTTTGAAGAATCAAAAGTAAAAAATTCCCAATCGTTTTTAAATGCGCCGGGAAAAACAAAAAAAATTTAAGGAAAAACGGGAATTTTTCCAAAATAAATTTTTGACAAAATTTTTTATTTTTGATGTAACAAAAAAAATAATGACCATAAATATATGAAATTTTCTCCAAATGTTTATTTAAGCATTTTCTATTTACCATAAGATTTTCAAAATATTTTGAATTTATTTGAGCTATTTATAAACATAATATATTTTCGTTTTTAATTTTTTTTTTTTTTTTTATTATTGCTGATAAAAAATTTTTCAGGCGGTTAAATAACTTGAA